>JASANE010000567.1:0-20280 GCA_030248225.1 Trileptium ribeirensis
ACTAGACAGCAATACATTTATTACTCATTCAGTTCGTGTATTGCTTAACACAGCCGTTTCTAGAAATGGTGATTTTGGAGATACGGCCTTTTTGTGTCTGACGGCGGAATACTATTATCATTTTATCGAGTGCAACATACATTACCTTATCAAGTGCAAGGTACATTACCTACAGCTAATTTATATTTCTCATTAGGCAGGGTACGTAAATACAAACAATCATCGACTCAGAAAAACAAAAATCTATTGCATCTGCAGTAAGTAATTTTTTCTTGGCGGTTTTTATTAATATTTTGTTCGCAAATCGGACGATTTGTATGGAAGATCATTTTGTTTCTAGAAAAGCCATCGCTTTTTATCGATACTGTATTTTTAGATTGTTGACGGCTAGTCGTCTCGCTCAGGAGTTACGATACCGATACGATCGCGAAGTGAATCATGGCTCCAGGTAATTAGCATTTATCATGTTACAAAAGATCTGTTTATGCAAAACATTTACAATAAAACAGTTTTTTTTCAGTGAGTTATTATTATGGTTATAATGTAATACTTTGTTACTTTATTCATTTTCTTCCATCTTCTCAAAATAACTTAAGAGTTCTAAATTTTTATTTGTTATGAGGAACTACGATAAGATTTGTGCAGCGAGATGGTAATAAAAGATTAAATCAATTTCATAATCTCGTTTTGAAATCACTTTTATTTTTACTCGGTTCTAATGGGCTCTATTTAACTTCATTTTGGTAAACAAAACAGATTTTTATTTTTTTCACATTTGTGCACTCAACTGGCTTCTCCATTCGCTTAAAATTTTGCCAGGGAGCATGAATCGGTTGGCCTCTGGTTTGAAACTGTGGGTTGCCGAATTTCTCAAAGGGCTAGACCTGGATGTCGAAATATAGAAATTTTCAAAGTTATTAATAAATATCTCAGATACGGTGACAATACATCGTTATTGAGGTTAAAAGCAAGTGTTCAACCAATTTTTGCAGAATTTAGTCATATTCTTAACTTCGGAAAGGGATTTTGAGCGGAACGAAGCGAGGCGTTTTTGTTTCCGTCAGAGGGGAAATTCGGCAACCCACAGTTTCAAACCAGAGGCCAACCGATTCATGCTCCCTGGCAAAATTTTAAGCGAATGGAGAAGCCAGTTGAGTGCACAAATGTGAAAAAAATAAAAATCTGTTTTGTTTACCAAAACGAAGTTAAATAGAGCCCATTAGAACCGAGTAAAAATAAAAGTGATTTCAAAACGAGATTATGAAATTGATTTCATCTTTTATTACCATCTCGCTGCACAAATCTTATCGTAGTTCCTCATAACAAATAAAAATTTAGAACTCTTAAGTTATTTTGAGAAGATGGAAGAAAATGAATAAAGTAACAAAGTATTACATTATAACCATAATAATAACTCACTGAAAAAAACTGTTTTATTGTAAATGTTTTGCATAAACAGATCTTTTGTAACATGATAAATGCTAATTACCTGGAGCCATGATTCACTTCGCGATCGTATCGGTATCGTAACTCCTGAGCGAGACGACTAGCCGTCAACAATATTAAAAAACCGTATCGATAAAAAGCAGATCGCTTTAGTCTAGAAACAAAATGATCTTCCATACAAACTCCCAATTAGAACCGAAACTAATATGAAAACCGCCAAGAAAAAATTACTTACTGCAGATGCAATAGATTTTTGTTTTTCTGAGTCGATGATTGTTTGTATTTACGTACCCTGCCTAATGAGAAATATAAATTAGCTGTAGGTAATGTACCTTGCACTTGATAAGGTAATGTATGTTGCACTCGATAAAATGATAATAGTATTCCGCCGTCAGACACAAAAAGGCCGTATCTCCAAAATCACCATTTCTAGAAACGGCTGTGTTAGTTATTTTGGGCTGGTCCAACTGACAGGTAGCACATACAGTTTTCGCACTTAGTGAGGTATTAGATGGGTACATAAGGACGAGTCAGCGAAAGTTTCACTGACGAGCTCCCGGGGGACACTCAAAATATCGATTTTCGGATTTACAGCCTTCTTGTTAGTTTCTCTAACATCATCCTACCGATGCAAGAAGACCGTAACTCAAGGTGAAACGGTACTTACGGCCCATGTTCCAGGTATTACCATTTCACAACACGTCACAAGAAGACAGTATCTCCATCCGATCCAACCTAATGCTCATATATTATTATTCCAACTTTGGTTTCAAGTCCCGAGCGCGACTGAACCTCTGACTCAGCTCAAAACAACACGCTGTGTTTTGTCTCGGCATCGTTTGTCTCGCACCAGAATACTCTTTAAAACTTTCGATGAAGCTCTTAATAAAATGCGTCGAATTTCTGACTATTTGAGTAGAGATGCAAGAGAAATCATGAAAACAGACAGATAGCTGGTCTTCTAATAAACTAACAATACTGTCTCACTTGCATGCATGAGCATCACGACAGCATAACCAACTCCACGTCAGGTCATATATCTAGGGCTTCTTCTTGCTGCTGCTGCCCGGATGTTTCGCTGACAGGCAACCGATTCCAGAAAATCCGAGACGACGGCAACAACAACTTCCCCAAATTCGCTAGGATTTTAGTTTTTCTTTCCGGATCGATCCCCGCAGGATATTTACGACCTTCGGGAATTGTACCGATTCTTAGGCGATGTTTGAGAAACACGAATTCCTCCTGTTCCATGTCCCGTTTAAAGAATAAGGAGTTTGAACCTCTCCTGAACTCCATTGACGACATATCGCTGAGCAGAGGTCGACCAGTAGTTGCAGTACGTAGCCGTTTTATACTCGTGTCGTTGGTCCAATTTTGAAAGTCACCATGCTTTAGTTCTTTCGCCAGTATATCGCCTTTAACAACGTTCGAAACGGCACGGGCGAAGTCGTCAAAATGTTCGATCTTTCCCATCTTTTTAATTTCGGTTTCCACACCATGGTGGATTGTGTCTGCCGGCATAAACGTGTGTCCGGACTCGAGATATTTGAAGGTGACGGTGTTCACGCGGATCTCGCCACTGTTGACGATGTTAGCTAATGCCGAAAACAGGGTCCAATTCTTGTTCTGAGCCGTGCAGTTGTCCATCCATATGACGACAGTTGTTGCATTCTTGTATACTTGGAAGAAATTCCAGAAGGCACTGGTAAGATCCGCTGCTAGCCGGCCGGCGGTAGCTTCGTGCCACAGTATGGCAACTGACCTATGACCAATCGCCGAGTGCTGCGAACCGACCAAGGCGAACGTCTCGTTGAACGCTATGAGCCCAGGCGTAAATACGCAACTCTTAACTCCTGGCAGGCGAGGCAACATCATAATCTTTTGCAGATCGACTGATACGCAGACTTCGTCCTCTCGCGGATCCCTCGAAGCATCAGCCTGATACATCGCTCGTGTAGTGATAACTCGCGCCATGTGCGCAAAATTCGACTCACAATCGTCACATCCCTGAGGGGAGTGATCCGATCCAGCAGCCTTTTTGTGGACTTCCAGACTGAGACATTCCTCGCATTCTTCCTGTCCCAGCCAGACGAACCCAATGTTCAAGTCTTTTATTGCTCTGCGATAAATGTCGACTCCCACTTTAGGCTCGCATTTCTCACAGTAGTCGCGGTGCATATCAGCGACAGTGAGATCAGCCGGCAGATACAAACGCCGCGGCGCATGCTGCCAGCGATAGTGGGAAATTCCAGGTTTAAAGCTCATGATGTGGTCGCGAACCGCAGAGGTGTCCAATTTCTGTTTGGGTGTCTTGCCTCTCATATCACCAGCCGGCGGTGTGTGTTGTGGCCCCCAGCCTTCAGCGCTTTTGTTACCACCGTGTCATTGAAACCCAAAGAATGCAGAAAATACTGCTTGCAGACCTGAACAAGCGTTCCATCAGCTCGCTTTGCCATATAGCTCCTAGTTTTTTTTCACGCCGGGAATGAACGTTTTTGTGCACATTTTCTCTTTCCTTATCTTTGACGCTAACCAGCTCTCGAAGTCGCATCCGTGTTTATTCGAAGTTGGCTTCCCGGTAGCTGTTATAGTGCCTAGCCGGTCTTCCTTCGATAGATTGGCTGTGCACTTGAATCGACAGCCACCGTCGCAAGGCGGACGAATCCGGTGCGCTGATTTCAGTTGATCACTTGACAGCCGGTGGCGTTTGGCGCACGGCGCAGCGACGGCTTCCAAACCACGGCCCGTTTCCGGCTCCTGGTCGTGGGTTTCGCATTCCGGATCCCGCTCTGGGACTTTGACAGTCAGCGGAACAGGCCGCGGATGGAGTTCGGTTAACTCAGACACCTCTGTTGTTCTGTCTCCACAACCGGATTGCCCGGCACTCAGCGGACGCGGAATTTCAGTTGCTATGCTCCAATTAGCGGGGGCTGAACGCTCTGGAACCGACAGTGGCGCAGTGGCAGAACGACTACTCGTCATCGGGAAGCCCTCCAGTTGCAAAGCTGGTGAACCGCAACTGTATCGAAAGGCAATTGGAGGACATACTTGAGGTGAACCGGACGCTGGTGCCTCAAATCCGTAGCTTGGATATTGTTCAATAATCGACATCGGGTCGGTAATGACGCGGTCCCAGGATGCGACACGTCGATACGGCAATGTAGCGTCGGTGCTGGCACGCGGTGGAGTTGCTGGCGTTATACTGCTTATTGAAGGAGCTGCAATTTGAGCAGGGAGTGGTGTAAGGATAGTTCTCCCCAGCATGCGGATGTCGTCTGTCGTTCGAGCAAAATAATTTATCATCGCCCCATCAACTACAACATGGCAATGTCTTATGGAAGCTACACTAGCACCGTCTTGAAGGATTATGAGCCAGCCATCGGGTCCCTCGACTGTCGAATGCTCGCCAACGGCATACTGTAAGCAGTAACCCTGTATGGGGGCGGCGCCGTCCATGGCGGCCAGAGCGAGAGCTCTTGTGAAAAGTGGTCAAACCAGGAAGTTCAAGAATCTGAATTTCAAGTTGACTTAATAATGCTCTCCCTTCATACGCCTTCACTATGTTCAACAGCAACAAGCTCACGGGGCTCAACAATGTGTACGTGTTTGACTACGGTTGTAATTGCTATAATACCTTATGTTTAGATTTAGTGGTTATTTAAGAAAGTAACTATGTATATTTTACGGGGATCGTCTGGTAGGTTTATTGCCCAGTTATTTAGGTCCACAATTTACGCAGCTCTTGATAGACTATTGGTTGCCGCCGAGACATTGACTTCTAGCGTCCCATTTGAAATCGCGGCAGGAGTGTGGTTGGTCCTGAAAATGAGACAGAACCGTTGAGGTTGAGGTACCAAAAAAGCCGTAACTCCAGGAACTTTCAAAATTCGAGATGCAAAAATGCCGTAGATCCATAAAATTTGGAGATACGGATTTTATAGCGTATATCAGTTTCCAAAAAGACCGTAAGTGGGAGATGCGGTCTTATAGCGTATGAAAAACGACAAAATTAAGGAGATACGGCCCTTTACTGCAATTTGCCTGCTTTACATCACATTAACTAATAGAGATACGGCAAATCTGAAGCCGCCATTCGATCCGGCGTAAAATTCTGGTCTAGGGGGTTGTGTTATATCAAATTTGGCAAAAATGGAGATACGCCTTCCTGCATCTGACGGCAGTATTGTTATAGCCTTCCGTTTCCATAGACCTGTCGTTACAAAAATTTACCGATTCGACCGCCGGTAAAACCCGAAAGCACTTCGGATTAATGTTATTTTGTTCCCCATTTTATGTATCGATTCTGTATGTAATGTGTTCATTCTGCATAGTAGCGTCTACAAATACTTTGCCCACCGGTCAATCGGCCAGCACTGGTCACTTAGCCTTGCCGCCCGTGTAGGTGTATCGCCTGAGCGCCCATTATACTCCACTGAGTAGGATAAGCGCAAACGAAATGCCAAAAGTTTGTCGGTTTCAAAGAGTGCTCGTGATTATTATCCGTTGCCCAATATGATTTTTTGTATCTTTGTAACCCTTGGGTGTAATAGGTGTGTCTACCAATAAACGATTGAATAAAACCGTACGTGTATTCATATTAGATGGTGGCATATGAAAGAGATAATGTTCGGGTTTTAAAATTGTCGCCATGTCCGCGGTACAAGTTTAGGCCTGCGCCAGAAGGTCACAAGCCCCAGCGTGTCTCGTTGACAAAACAATAAAGTCACCAAGTTACGACAAATTTAACTGAATGTTATAGCTCCAACAGTCCAAAATAGTTCAAAGGTTAGAAATTTAGGAAAGTGGAATCTACCTCTCAAGAGCGACCAACCCGGCGTTAAAAGTCTAGGGATTGTCGGACCCTGGTGGGGGCAAAGTGGCTAAAGTAATAATAGAAATGAAATGCTCCAACGATGTATTTTCACTATGACTGATAAAAAAGTTCCATGTGAGATCAATGTAAGAAATAGCGGTATGGATTCCTTCGCCTGCGAACAGGTGACAGAACTAACTTCGTTGTGGAGATAAAGGGTCGTACCATTAAGCTTAAATGCGCAACCAATTGGGTGGAATCCGAACACTTCCCGTGAAGTACTACTGCGGCTTATAAGCTCCGTAGTCTCTTTGGTCTGCCCGTGAAAAATGAAAAATATCGAATAATTTGGCTTACCCCTGAGGTTACGAAAGCCGGAGTCGGAGGGGCACTGTTTGAAAATTTCGTAATGCGGCAACGACCTGTTATTACACAATACACCTCTAAATACTTCGATTTTGGAGATAAGTGTATCTAGATCAACAGTAATAAACACAATTAAAACTTGCATACCGCACAAATGAGGCCTTCCAAAACACAAGTTTATCGACTACAATCAGTAAAATATAATCTGAAATGTGCATCTTTAGCCCAAACTACCATAGCAAAAACCATATTCCTGAAACTGAACAGTTCAACAACAATTATACAAACTATAACCAAATTATAGATTCTGCGTTCAGTGTAGCACAAAAAAGCAGGGCTGTATCACAATTCAAGTCAGCTTTAAAGAAACGGCAGCATTCTTAAATAAACTGAATTTATTTCTTAATTTATTAGAACGGGTACGTGTTATTATTATAATCGCTTGCACATAATCCCCACTACTCTGATAAACAACCACTAGTAAGAAATTCATTAAGTACGAAACGGGAAGTCAATTTCTCGCGTTATGTCACAATTTACTAGTGTTTCATATTTTTAAATCAAATTAAAAATTTTGCATGGGAGAATCAAATTTTATTCCAGAAAAGGGTTTTTTGTATACAAATTGTCAAGTTTCACTGTGAACTAGACGGGGGAGCCAACAATTTTACCATTGGGAATTGTGACAATTGGGCCGGGAGGCCTCAACCGGGAGATCAGGAAAAATCGAAAAATGCCAGCCTCACTGTGGCAGAAGCCAAATTTACAGCAACACTAGTACATGCGAGCTGCAGAACTAAAAGGAATGGTACTTTCATTTTATAAAAATTGTTGACATAAAGTTAGTTTTCTGGTAAGACGTACTTAGAACCGCAAATATGTGGAAATGCAACTTCGAGAGCCGCAAGACGCCAAACGATCCACGTGAAATGGTTTTCAACCCATCGTTTACTGACTAGGTTTGCACGGCTTTGGAGACTTCGATGAAATCCACTAAAACGAAAACCGACAAAACACTATCTCGCTTAATATTTCAATTAATTTAAGGAAGATTACGGTCAATGAGCTCTGGCTGTTGTAACATAATTTTCAATACGACTGCATTAATTTGTTGTCTGATTATTTCTGACGCCCGGGTGGGATTTACATGTTAAATACTGTAACGATTAGATAAAACAGTTTAAAAGCATTAAATATTTCATTTACTTCCAACATTTTAACATCGGTATATATCTAATTAATCAAGGAAAAACGCAGTTAAAATATTGTGGTATCTAGAGCACCACCTTGCAGATCTCCAGTTGGTTACAATAAGGGTCGTCTATTAGACTAGATGGTCTTACCATTTGATAACATAAATCTTGTCATTTTACTCTTTGCAGCATATCATAAAACAATTCAACGTTTGTATGTATTATGTTATTGTTAAATTAAACAAACTCCGTAATGAAATCAAGACACTTTATATACACCGCAAAACAGTTTAGCCATTAAGTTTATCAAAAGTAGTCAGTTTCTTTTGACTAGGATTGCAGCAGATACGGATTTTCAAAAATGCGGATACTGAATATCGATTAATATCTAGATAATACACAAATTTAGCGCCAGCTGGCGGGAATGTATTTCCTCAATTTTCACAGAAGTATTAAAAATATCTTGTATACGTTATATATAAACCACAAAATATGCGAATTACCAACGGTAATATCTAGAAGTGTCAAAGCAAAACGGTGATATACTTCTGTAACACAGAAATACTACGAAATTAGGATAAATACTAGTTCAAAGTGCAACTACTTGCACGAAAATAACTTCTAGTTGGGGAAAGACGCCAAAGTTTTCGGAAGGTTTGCTTTGTAATACGATATTTCAATAGGTTAGCCTGGTAACAAGATATGGATTCAGGTATTGGTAATGCAAGCGAAAAAAGGATATTTTGAAATTTTGTTAGATACATGTGTTTGATGCATTGGAGCGTAATGTTTCTTAGAAGCACAAATTAGGCTTAGTCTCAGCCTTAGCCTTAGATTTCGTATTTTTTCAGATATTATATTTGAAATATGGCTAACCGCGGTAGATCAAAAAATAAATTATATAATTTTACAAGATAATGTTATCGGGCAACATGAAATTAGAGTTAAATTGTAAAATTTATTGACGTTTGCCGAATAACGGTAAATTATGATAGTACTATTGAATACTTGGCTAAACTGAGTTTAATTACTAATAGTTATATATTTAACTGTGGGAACCCTTGTTAATATGACAAAGAGGGGTAATATGGTATGTCAGGACAATTTATAATGGCGGCGTCCAGACAATAAAAACTGTCGAAAAAATATTCAATTCGTATTAATTCTTTCTTTTTTAAACATAAACTGCCTCTCGACAAAATTCTTCTCACTATGGTCGGTTTCATCAAAAATTTAAGGAACGGTTTCATTGTGGATGAAGTTGGCGTTTCGAAGCACGCGGTATGTGACTGGTGCACCTATTGCAGGGACATTTCTGTGGTGTATGAACTGGACAACTGGCGAGACTTATGCTGGGAGACCCAAGTATTGACCTTGACTTTGACGAATCAATGTTTTTTCCACAAAAATTTATCATGGGTTACCTCGTCCGAAACATGACTGGTTGGTGAGAATGCTGGAACGCGGTGCACAAATGTGTCTAGTTTTCCGGGTTCCGTGGAAAACTCTCGGTGTCGTCACGACCTTAATTTGGCGCCAAAGAAGTCGTGTACTCACCGATAGCTTTGTTACATATACGTGGGTTTGCCAGATTGCCGCGACCACAACCTTACATCCATGAAAGGGTTAATCACAGTAATAGACAATTCGTTAATTCTAATAACGCGGAAGTTCACAGCCAGAATATTGCCGGGTTATGGAGTCGACGAAAGATGTTTTTTCGAGACCATAGTGTTGTTTCGGAAGGATTTTTCAAAAGATACCTGGCTGAATTTGTATAGCATCAACAGCTTAGTGACCATCCATTTGGGGCCATGGTTCTTAAAATCCGGAAGAGGTATATATCGGGTTTAAGATATAAAATGTAAGTGCATTCTAGTTTGTTTAGTTTTTTAAATAATTCATCACTGTGTGGTTGGTACCATTAGGCTTGGCATTAGAATTGGTACCATTAGACTTGCCTCGTCGACATGCCTTGAATGGTATATTAGAGGTTGAAATTCAGAAGGAAATTTTTTTCAAATTTTAACGTAAATTGGTCCGGTACCTTGATGCCGAGTCAAAAAACAGAAAATTTTTCTGAAAATGACCATAATGAGTACCATTGAGCTCAGCTCGTCGAGTTGAGTCCAAATATACCAAAAATTCGGCTGTAGAACGATTCCCTGATTTTTCCTTCCCTACTTCAGCAGTGTGCCATAACAATGAATTATGACGTAGCTGAGAAAACTTGAGAGCAGACAAACTAATTTATTAAAATAATATGCAACAGTATTAGTAAAACGCCTATTGTGTAGAAATTCCAACCTTACTGTTTACGCCCAACGATAAATAAACGCAACAAATAATTACTGTCCGAGAGCACATATTCTGCTCCGCGTAACAACATGTATTCACATTTCACGTGATGGACGCCGTCACATTACCCATAAATTATAGTAGCTAACCAAATAACATAATTAATATATTACAGTTGACAGCAAAGCGGTAAAGTTGACAAACTTTGGTTTTGAGAACGAAAACTAGCTTATACTGTTAGCTGCCCGAAAGGTGTTTACCGTACCGACACTCAATGTGACATGGTGAGTCAGCGATAAGAACACCAGGTTCTCCAAAACAAATAGAAATCATTCTCGATACCGACATGATAAGACTGCTGATAAACAAACACAACTGCATCACTTAGTAGAAGTTATTTCTTACGCAAATGTGACAAGTATAAATAATGCCATATCTTACTCAATTAATGCCGCTGCTGACACGCTTCCATCACTTTCAACAGTGACTACCACACCATCACCGAGTAAAACATTTGTACCGCTATTGTAAGTTCCCAACTTTGTGAAGCAGCCAAGAAGTGAATGGACAAATATAAAGTTGATACATTGCTCTAGTGTAACCGTTGAGAGCGAAGTCGGTGCACCAAACTCAAGGAGCTTAAACAAAAACTAACCCTATCTAATGCATATGACCAATTTTCAATACAGCAATGCAAATATCTAACTAATACTGAGAAAAAATACGAAGCCTAGATAGCAACGTAAAAAATTAATAATACTAAGCAGGGAGTAACCGGAGTCCCGGTTCCGGCAAAAATCGTGTTCAGGTTGCGGTTCCGGCAAAGGGCAAAAACCGTACCGGAACCGGAATTCCGGTTCAAAATTTTTGTTTGAAATTTTCAACAATTTTTGCTCCATCTGTGATCCAAACATATATATAATATATACATATTATACAATGATTAAGCTCCAATACAACCAAGCATAAGCAATTTGCCGTGTGAAACGTAAGTAGGGCACACAGTCTCTTTAAAGTTTCAGAAAGGCAATAATGCCATCGCAATACATTAAGTTTAATGTAAAAGTTAGTTTTTCTGCATTTTAAAGCCACAATACCTTCATTTCTTCCTTCATATGTTTTACTATATATAAATTTCGAAGACCAGGTTCTGGTTCCGTTTGAATCGACGGTTCCGGTTATTCCCTGATACTAAAGCAGTCTGTTATTTATGTTCAAGATGTTATAGGAGTTTCACAAGTTCGTCGTTTCCAAATCTTCTTTATATGGTTGCATACTCAGATAAACACATTAGAGCTTTCAATTTATTGCATATATGCATTATTCGAAATATTTCTACTGTGGGAAATTTTTAGGTACATATACTTATAATCCCATAACAAACGACTCAAGATTCTATAAGTTATGTAAGCCACACTAACTAAATACTAGAACCATGTCACCATTAGGTAAAGTGGTCATTAGTCATGAGCAAGGATATTCGGATACGATTTTCCGAATATTAGCCACGACTTCGGGATAATCCGGATATCCTAACATTGCATTTCTTGGTCAATATTAAAATTTTACTGTTAAAGATGACAAAATCTTGGTTCGAGAATGCCACATTGAGGTTTTTGGTAGTATACCAGTATATTTTGGCTTTAGGAGATCAATTTTAGTGCACACTATATTGGCTTTAGGCCAAGGAGACGAAGCAACTTCATTTGATCGTCTAGTATTGCTGGCCAGTTGGAAACCCAAAATACTTCATTTTTTAAACTGTATAGATTGTGAATAATTATTCGGCTGCCCTTCAGCCTTATGGCTGACTATCTCATGTTGGCCGATGTGTATTAGGTAGGAAGGAACAACTCTAACGTAGTAATATTATAAACTACATGCTGGTTCGTAAGTAAAGAAAGGAACCACCAGTAGATGTAATCGGTCTACAGGCGGTAGAGTTACCTTTTCACAAATTTTCTAAGGAAGACGTTGTTGTCCCTAAGGCATAGGAAAAGTAGTTAGGGTTGGGTAACCCTGCCAACTTTTCAGAACATGTCCCTAATATCCAGGGTATTTCTTTGAATCAATCGTGACGGTTTTGCCTTTAAAACAAGCAGGATTGAAACCAAGCTGGTCATACATGACGAAGCTGATAACTTAACCGGCGTTAAGTGAGCGTAACGGTTAAGGTATTCTCGAAGCAAGAAGCCACAGAAGGGCAAACTAGCTATAGTGTATCTGCCTTTAACCACGCAGCCACAGAAGCTAAACTATGTACTGCTAGTTAAGCCACAGCTGATAAAAAGGTAAGGGCGAGAATCAAAATCTATGAATTTTTGATTTGAGACTAATATAACAGAAAAACCCGTACAAATTTGATATTTTCCGGACTTCCGCTCTTTTACTGGCCAGATTTTTTCTTTCTTATTATCAACAACTGATTTCCAGATTATCCATATTTCTGAAATAGACCTTTCAGATTGCAGGTTTGAATTTAGAATAGTAATTAAAATAAGAAAAAACATGGAGTTGATGTGTCGCAGTGATAAATGTGAGAATGAACTAGCTCAGCATGACCTATCATGTTTTTGGACACACTGCTCCTATGTTGGTTAACAAAATGTTTCATGAATTAATTTGCATTTCCACTGTTGTTGATTAAAACTATTGCCGGACCCGAGCCGTTTGCGTTAGCGTTACGCTCGCTAACCACCGAGCTTCGACGACGCTGTTGCTCGAATACTTAAAATGCTACTCACAAAGCCAGTGCATACCAATAAGCAGCCAAACGTACGATACACGCACTTAGTGCATTTAGTTTTATTATATTAAGAGGCACCAAAGCAACTACGTGCATTAACGGGTTTAAAGATTTCTGTGCTTTGTGTAACATATATCCTACGTAACAGGAAATATTTGAAAAAGTGCCGCCAGACGTTTTGAGAATTATGACGTCGTTTGAACAGACAAGGTTTACCTTGCATTTTGAGAATTAACGGATTAGATATATTGATTTTGAATATGGTACCCTGGTACGTTGCGTATTATTTTTAAAATTTCTAAATCTAAATAACCAAGTTCAGATGCTATATACTTTCAACTTCCACTTTCCGGCCAAAATTAGGTATTTAACCTCGATTGCTTGGACTCAACTTGCACTCTGGCAACCTTTGCCAATTCCGCTTCTGCGGATTAAAGTTGCATACTAACAATTTCCTGACATCCCATCCACATCGCAAAGATAAAAATATCCAAATTTTCCACTCTATTGTGAATGAGTTAGTGTTATCTATAACAAGAAATGGTGTTCACTATAAATTATATGCCGTTTACTGAAATACGCTTAATGTAGGTTAAACAGGAAATATTGGTGCAATAAGCACCATATCAAAAGGTTAATGTTTGTTTGTACTTCAAAATGGTGAATAGATCATAGAATGACAATATCTAATAATACAAAATGAAAATAAAACGCACGTAATATAGTGAATGGCAAACTTTGGTATGCAGTTTTTGAAGTCTAAATAAAGCATGAAATT
This sequence comes from Trileptium ribeirensis, assembly GCA_030248225.1. Lineage (NCBI taxonomy): Eukaryota > Metazoa > Nematoda > Enoplea > Enoplida > Thoracostomopsidae > Trileptium > Trileptium ribeirensis. Next base: position 13,641 of record JASANE010000567.1, read on the forward strand.
TTAGGATATGGTTGTCCTTATCCGGATTATTCTATATATCCCACGATTTTACCCTATATGGTAAACCATACCCCTGCCTATCACTAGTGTTCATATTACCAAACCGTCTGTACCATTACCACAATGTTTTCGTACGAAGGCTGGTGCGTCCATTCAATGATTGTGTGTAAGATTTTTTTACGTTATACCAGAATTTAGCCACATTGTGTAAACATAATGAATGACGGAATTGTTATAAAGCTGCAATGCAGAAAAAATCTCACAGAGAATTCAGCTGTTTTTCACGTTTGTTTACGCGAATTAATAATAATGAACAAATTAAGACTTAACTAATTTTAATAAAAATTGTTCATTACTACTGCTATGAACCGCGATAAATACATATTTCAAACCTGTTTTGTATAACTAACAACATAATGATCATAACATACAGAGTAGCTTGCAAAGCACAGTCAAACGGAGCCAGTGTAATTACTTTGCACTTTGTAACCATTTTTACATCCCAAAACCAGTTTTCTGAAAATATTTCAGTCTCAAAAAGCCCGTAGTACACTATCAGTTAGTACATTATAAGCAACATTACGGCCGTTTTAAACTAAGTCAAAACCATGGAAATCCAGCATTTCTCTCTTCAGTGGCCAAAATAAAATTTGTGAACAAGAGCTTCTAGTAGCATTACAATTTCTCATACTGTAACTATCTAGCACTGCTCCTATTGAATACATACCACGCAAGCACACTGGCTTTTCCCCAGATGGACCAGGATTTCGGAAGTTCCCCGTATACCCCTAATTACATATTGGCTGCCCGGGCATTTTGAGATGATATCAAAAATGATATTGTCCTAACGGAAATGCTTACAATAAAACAAAATACTATTGCTTATATTTCGACTCTGCATAACACTAGTAACTCTATCGAGTTGCAGAACGTAGTGAAGCATAAGTATGTACACCTACGCCTACACCTTTTGCGTGCACATCAATTCAGCTCTCGATAGCATTCGTAGATATGCTATATGTGGACATCACACAACACCAGCACAAGTAACAACAAACCTAACACCGGCAATGAGTTTCCCATGCCCGAAACCCCCAAGTGAACTTTTCAGCTACCCAGGACTTTAGAACAAATTTTCTAATTTTGGGACGAGGAACCATTAGCGTGACATACCTCAAACCCCATAGCCCCAAAACCGGAGCATTAATCGAAAAACAAAAAAGTGGCATCAGCATTTGTCATTTTACTATGAAATAAAACCAACCAGAGAAAAAATTCGAAAGTTACGACAAAGATAACCTTGCTTCCGTGAAGAGTACTAAAATGGTGTAAAACCCTCATTTTGACCTCTGACCCCGAACCAAGGGGGCACCATACCCTTGTACCCATGGGTCACACAGTAAAACCAATACCGGTAATGAGTTTCCCATGTCCGAAAACCCCAAGTGAAACTTTTCACCCGCCCAGGACGTCAGAACGAATTTTCTAATTTTGGGACGACAAACCATGAGGGTTCCATACCTCAATCCCCATAACACCAAAACCGGAGCCTTAATCGAAAAACAAAAAAGAGGCAACGGAATTTATCATTTTACTATAAAATAAAACCAACCAGAGAAAGAAATTAGAATGTTAACATAAAAATAACCTTGCTTCCGTGAAGGGTACTAAAAACCCTCATTTTGACATCTGACCCCCAACCATGGGGCGTCATACCCCGTACCCATGGAACCATGGGTCGCAGAGCAAAACCGGCACCGGTAATGAGTTTCCCATGCTTAAAAACCCACAGGTAAAACTTATCAGCCGCCCAAGACTTAAGAACAAATTTTCTAATTTTGGGACGACGAACCATGAGGGTTCCATACCTCAATCCCCATAACTCCAAAACCGGAGCCTTAATCGAAAAACAAAAAAGAGGCATCGGAATTTATCATTTTACTATAAAATAAAACCAACCAGAGAAAGAAATTAGAATGTTAACATAAAAATAACCTTGCTTCCGTGAAGGGTACTAAAAACCCTCATTTTGACATCTGACCCCCAACCATGGGGCGTCATACCCCGTACCCATGGAACCATGGGTCGCAGAGCAAAACCGGCACCGGTATTGAGTTTCCCATGCTTAAAAACGAACAGATAAAACTTATCAGCCGCCCAAGACTTAACAACAAATTTTCAAATTTTGGGTCGAGGAACCATTGGGGCGCCATACCCCCGTACCTCAAACCCCATAAATCCAGAACCGGAGCTTTAATCCAAAAACAAAAAAGGCATCGACCTTTATCATTTTACTTTGAAATAAAATCATCCAGAGAAAAAAATTCGATAGTTAAGATAAAAATAACCTTGCTTCCGCGAAAGGTACAAAAATGGGGTAACATGAGGCCAAAACCCACATTTTCACCCTTGACCCCGGAACCAGACCCCAAATCAAAAACGCACGGGAATGTACACGGTAAATCGATTATGCCGGTTCGAATGAGCCCAATATCACAAAAATCGGTTAAGGCGTTCTCGAGTTATGGCGGATCATACACACACGGAATTTAAAAGATTTCACCCCTGCAACACACAATCTCCACTACGTTTCACTACGTTCTGAAAATTCTTGGTAAAATGTAGCACGGCTTGATACGTATTTTCAGAAAGTAATAATAAATATGTAAGCTGCGATGTAAACGCTATAGAGGAATGAAAAACGCTACAAAATACATTTATAACTCCCCCTAGTTGATACGATGCCACGGTTTTCTCCGAAGTTAAATTCCTCTAGGTATTTTCAGTCCCGCAGATAGGCGTTGGGCCCCCAGTTCAAAGCTCGTAGGTAAAATTTTTGTCCTGTGAAGAGACCAGGTACAATTATTGCTCTTATCATTTTCAGTGCGCCTGAAAACTTAGAACCATTCACCCGGAACAAGCAAGAAATCGACTTAGTTGAAATTTTAGAAATTTCACTTTTTTTGGATTTCTTTAGCTTTGGATCATAGCTCGAAAATACCTGCATTAATACAAAAATGGCTTAACAACGAAATCGCAGCCTTCAATGAAATGATGTCTCTGGCAAGAGGTATGGCATAACATGTTAGTACACTCCAAATCGCCAAACTAAAAATCCCATTCTTTTCTGACAATTTTGTTTGGAAATCAAAGGAGAAGCGCTTACACGAAGCTAGATGTGCGACAAGGTTTCGTTCGTCATCGAATAAAAATTTTTGCGAAACTCTATTAATACAGTAATGAGTTGCGAGCAACAGAGACTGCCAAAAGAATTTAGGTCTATTCATCGCTATTCGATGGAACTTTGCTCGCTCTGTTTCCAACACGAAGTTAACAGATTTATGTTCCCGGTGAAAATCATAGATTTTCGGTAACGCTAGGAATAAACCATACCAGAACCTGAATTTCGTTAAGAAAATTTTCCATAGAAATTTTACACAATGTCAGTTGTTTCAGACGTTGCGCAAATGTTACATTTTCCATAGTACAGCAATCAAATTTCTTTTCAAACCAGAAAACTAAAAAGAATTTAAACTAACATACTTTCTTACGAAATGTGCATTTAGTATAAGTGAAATAGATTAAGTGCTATTCCCAAGACAAGGTAGACTTTAAAATTTAAATATTGAATATTTTGAAATACATAGGTACACAGTACACGGGCCTCTACACATAGGGCACCCGTGATTTTCGACACATCTCGCCAGGTAATGACCCCAGGTAAATTTTGGCTTCGCCCCAGGTCAGCCCCAGCACACCCAGGTATTTTCAGGTCACATCAAAAATGATCGTGCTAACAAGAAACGGTTTAACAAAATTCAATATATACTACTGGTTATATTCTAGCAAAAATACGCATTTTCCGTGCTTAAATAATAAATATCAGACAAAAAACAACGACAGATATGGTTAAATGTCTGAAAACCAAGGAAAAAATATTATTATAAAACCCTAGTTTACTAGGATCTGGCCTGTCCACAGCCTTCCAAAAGCTAGGGGAACTTTAGGGGAGGTCGGCAATTTTCGGGGGAAATTTCAGAATGGGGGAATAAATTTTGCTGAAAAATACTAAACATTTCCATATTTTCATGTAGTTTTACTGTCGTGCATGTATTTTCAAGTTATAAAACCACGTTTTAGCATTAGAAATAGTAGTAATTAATATTTAAAAACATAATTTTCAGACATAAAAATTTTTGCATTAAGTTGAACATGGGAGTTTCGGCCGAGTTGGAGGAACGGACATGAAGGAAAATCTCACGACCATGGGGCGATTTGCGAAAGAGGAGGTCCCCACTATTGCCAGGTGCGTACGGTTTTCCATCCAAATAGACAGCAGGAAATTCCTCCAGGTATCTCCAGTTCCGCAAAGCGACCTGCACAAATACGCACTTTCAGTGCTTAAATAATAAAAATAAGCAACAAAAACGATAAAAATGTTTTAAATGCTCCAAAAATAACACAAGTGTAAGTCTAAAAAACCCCAAGTTTATCTGAAGGCTACAGTTTTCTCTCCAGGTAAGCTGGAGAAAATTCCCCCAAGCATATACGTATTTCCAGTTCCCTGCAACTCAAAGCCCCCAGGTAAAATTCTGGAAAGACGAGGTACAATACTTGAGTATGCGGATATACGATAATATTCAACAATTTAACTCGAAGATCTGAATGGATATGGTAAACCATATCCTTGCTCATCATCAGTTTGAATATATATTGATAAAACTAGGATCTAGTTCCGTCACTTCCAATTTCGACGATTTTCAGCTCCTGCTACTCTCTGAAAGCTTATATTTATATGCATAATCAAAAAACAGAATTTTATTACATTACCAATTACCTCTTCTAGTGTATAGGTTTGCGGATATTGCCCTGCGAATGCTTGTTTCAATGTATACCGTGGAATAGCTTTGTTTGATCTCATCGTGTAAAGCATTCCATCTTTATCTGCAGATTCAATTGATTTTACGCGAACAGTATTAGGTGGTTCGTCACAAAATGGTGTGTTGACATGTTCTAACACAGCTGTACTGACACAAATTTTCTTCGCAGATGTAGAACACTCGTTCTCGGCACTCAGACTAGAAACTTCTCGATCACGAGTTTCAGACTCACATACGCTTTTGTATGAATCATGACCAAACGTCGAAGTAATATTGTCGTGTAGAACTTGCGCTCTTGTATTGAAAGTTCGACATTTTTCAACGTTCATAAACGAATGCGAAACAACACGACTATCGCCGATTTCACTAGTACAAAAATTGTCCGTAGAACTGAATAATTCCTTAAGGAAAGACTCAGTTACTTCAACAGATCGACCAGTCGCTGTCTTAAACACAGTAACTTGAGCCAATTCAGTTATGCTCGGTATTCGAGCCCCGTCACACATAGCATCGTTACATGGGTACAACGTTGACCCAGTGTCGGCTTCATTGTTCATATTATCATCCAGCCGTTGTTTAGCTTTAATAACGGAATCTTTTGAAACAATGACAGAACGACCGGTACCAGTACTGAACCCGGTACTATATCTGCGAGTATCATTAGGGTCAACTCCTTTTTGCACATTCTCCTCGTCCAGCCGTTGTTTGACTTTAATAAAAGAATCCTTTGAAACAACATCAGAACGACCAGCACAATTGGGGAATCCATTATAAATGTGAATATTATTGGGATAATCTTCCTTGTACACATTCTCATCCAACCGCTGTTTGACTTGTATAACGGAATCCTTTGAAACAACAACAGAGCGACCAGTACCAGTTGTGAACCCAGTATAGCTGTGAGTACTATTAGAGTCATGTTCTTTGTGTACGTAATCATCCAACCGCTGCTTGACTTCTCCAAGGGAGTCCTTTGAAACAGCCACAGACCGACCACTATCTGTTGTGAATCCACTATAGCCGAGAGTATTATTAGAGTCAGGATCTTTGTGTAAGCTGTCATCCAACCGCTGTTTGACTTCTATAAGGGAATCCTTTGAAACAACAGCAGGCCCACCACTACCTGTTGTGAACCCAGCATAGCCGACAGTATTATTACAGTGAGGATCTTTGTATACGCTCTCATCCAACCGCTGTTTGACTTGTTTAAGGGCATCCTTTGAAACAACAACAGAGCGACCTGTACCTGTTGTGAACCCAGTATAGCTGTGAGTATTATTCAGCAATGCAGAATGGTATGGACTCGTTAATTCAAATCTAAAATTTGAGCTGCCATGAAGCTCACTTCTCGCAGCATGTATGTTTTCGCCCTCAACGTATATTGAACATCCTGAGTTTGCGCTAAAGTCCATTTTCACTGTAGCAAAAATAGTAACATTGTTTTATTTTACTACATAGCATTAATGAATCATCGCTATGAATATAAAATGCTAAAACACTTATATATACATGTAAAAAAATGAAAGCGTGTGAACCGCATGATCCAATCAATACATAGACAGTTAATGCTCAAAAAGGAGTTTATCTCAAAGATTAAATTGCTTGCGGAGGGATTTAAAAATTAGTGGTTTTAGAGAAATGGCGCCTAAAATCGAGCTTCGGCACAAAAATAACTTTTTCACGAAAAGCAAAACTTACGTACCAACGTAGTAAAGCTTACTAATTACATGTCGTTGCGATAAGCTTCCAAAATATTGCTA
>JASANE010000568.1:0-58589 GCA_030248225.1 Trileptium ribeirensis
GTGTTACGCACGACATGTAGTATGTAACTAATGTTACATACGAAATGTCGAATATAACCAGTGTAACACACGACATGTTGTATGTAACCAATGTTACATACAACATGTCCTACGTAACCAGTGTTACATACGATATGTCGTTGTTAACATTGGTACACAGAACTTTACACTACTGTACTCCAGTGTCATATTGGTGACCCCGTCCAGTTTGATATTGGTGCCCCCGTCCAGTTTGGTACTGGTGCCTCCTTCAGTTTGATATTGGTGCACACTCCAGCTTGATATTGGTCCCTCCTCCAGTTTGGTATTGGTGCTCCCTTCAGTTTGATATTGGTGCCCCTCCAGCTTGCTATTGGTACCTCATGTAGTTTGATATTGGTTGCACCCTCCAGTTTGATATTGGTGCCCCCCTGTATGACGTGGTGCACCGCTCCATTTTGACACTGGTGCCCGCCTCCAGTTTGATATTGGTGCCCGCATCTAGTTTGATATTGGTGCCCCCTCCAGTTTGATATTGGTGCCCTACAGTTTGATATTGGTGCCCTCTCCAGTTCCAGTTTGATATTGGGGTCCCCTCTAGCGTAATATTGCTGCCCGGCTCCAGTTTGATATTGGTGCCCACCCAGTTTGATGTTGATGTCCCCTCCAGATTGATATTGGGCCTGGGCTACCGCTTTACGGAGTCAGTTAGTATAATGCGAAAGCTAGCACTTAAAATCCCGCGTATGTATATTAAAGTTTGCAGATTTACGGTTTTGGTTCCTTAAACAAAAGATTTTTAAGTTACGTTCTTAAACAGCAGAAGGGTTTGCACATCGAATTTTAAAGTTGCGCTGTAAAAAATTCCTAGCTTCCACGCTTTGTCATTTTACATATATAATTTACCCGTCAGAGAACTTATTTCGCAAATGTTTTTTCAAATCGTTATCATGATCATTATCATGTCAGAGGACGATGTTCGGTTAAGGATTTGCCTTGATTTATTCCCTATTCAGCCAGTTTAAAGTGATTTTCATGATTGCTTTATACTTTCCACCGGTTCTACTAAATATCGTTCGTTGTTGTTCTCTACCTATATACTACAACTGCGAAATCGAATCCAGCGGGGTCAAAGGGTCGGATCCCCCTTCCGGGGGAAGGGTTGGATAAATATTCAAACTTTTTTGGAACTCGAAGTTTTTCTTAAGTTTTGCCAATTTCCCCGTTTTTGACAAATTGTACCGGTGTATTTGCCAATTTTCCCCGATTTTCACGACAATAATCGACGCTCCCTCAGCATGGGAGACAATGCCGCACCTATGCAGAAGCGGGTTCGGAGCTTCGGGAGCAGGCCGGTGTGGGCCTCGACGGGAATGGTGATGCGGTGGTTCGGGGGTGGGGTGAGGCGCCTGGCAGGAAGGATAGGGAGTGTGACACCTCGAGGGGGAGGCGAGTGCGGCGCCACAGGTCATCCACCGTGAAATCCGCCACTGTATTCGCGTTTAACTTGTACCATTTTCGCTTCCGGTAGACGTATACACACAATAGCAGCAGCCAAAGTGATATCAGGTTTGGCTGCGCACAGAAGCAGATCCAGAATTGCTTCAGAATTGAATTTATTTATTTGGGTCAAACTCCCTTATTTTAAAGTTGCGCAAAAGAGTCCTATTTTTGAATTTTTTCCCGTGGGAAAAGTTATGGGGTAAAATGACGTTATTTTGGCCCATTTTAGGGCACCCCCTCCAGTTTTTGCGACTTTTCTCAATAAGTAAACGAGCTATTCGCAAACTAATAGGCCTATTCTGTGTAGCTTTACCATGGCTTTCTAATGATATATAACAAGTTTTTCAATTACTTCCAAATCTGGAGTCTATAAGCTTATAGTTGGCGCCAAATTTCATATTTGGTGAAAATCCTTAGGAAATGCATCTAAATATGTGTTTTTTGTTGCTTTTAGTGTCGTATATGGGGTTTTCTGAGCCAACAAGCTCATTTTGAGTGTCAAAAATATTGTGTGGCACATATTTTTCACACTTCTGCTTCAGACTTGGTATGAAAAATGAGATTCTTCTCAAGTGTCGGTTTGAATTTCTTAACGTTCTTTTCACGGTCAATTTAGGGTTTTATTGAATTATTAAATTGTTAGTTCATTGTTTTTGTACTCGTTGTATGATGTTTTGTCTATTGCATACGTTGGCTAACAAAAGAGGCGGGCGTAACTATGACTCATCACTCACGGTTTATATAATGCTGCACTTGATTACTGTGTGTAGGCTTTGTTTGTGTGTGCTTTCTACAACAGACTTCGGGGGATTGTTCTCACCACTCTAGTTCTGGCTCGCAAGCGATCTTCACTAGTATAATTCAGCGGTCGGTGGCCGCCTAATATATCACGTTATGAGCAAATACAACGCCAATTAATGTAATGACGATACGATAACACGTGCCACTGACATCATTTTATTTACACAAAATGTGATTGCTGGTTGCTGCGTTGTAACCAAAAGTGAATTATTTAATTTATTATTGAGGTATAAAGACGAACGCACACACGAACGCATGCATAACTTCTGTATGGATGCTTTTTCTTTCGAAGAGTGACCAAAACGAAACCGCATTTAAATATATATATAAGACCAAACCAAAATCAGTCCAACAGGAGCAAAAATAAAATCCACCTTCCAATAAAACTATGTTTCAAGTTCAGTGTATAATCTATGCCATTGCTAATTGCATGTAATCCTGGCAACTTCAAAAATGCTACATCAAGTTGATTTAACCAGGTCCTTCAAATTTTGGCAAAATATATAATAAAAATGCAAACGATTTCACCCAAATTTCTGATCCTAACTCGTTTATGTACTGGTATTGTTTGTACTATTTGACTTTAGTGTTTTTATTACTACGTGCCTAACGCAGTCAGAGGGTGTTCCAATCAAGCTATTGCTTAATGGTTGAGTTCGTTATGTTGGATTTGACTTCGAATGCAGACCCCTGCCAGCTGTGCCATACCCAATGCCGCGAGATAAACGATTTACTACAACTGAGAAGCATCGATCTACTGCGAACCGTCGTTTTATACAACTAAAAATATTGGCATCCAAGAAAACTATATTCGGTGCGTTGAAGTACTTCAAATAATATTCAAAACAGTTGAGTATCAGGGTTCCGACATATACAACAATACGTCTACCGGAAACGAAAATGGTACAAGTTAAACGCGAATACGGTTATACAGTGGCGCATCCAGGATTTCACGGTGTAGGATCTGTGGCGCCGCACTCGCCTCCTTTTCGAGGCGTCACACTCCCCCACCCTCCCGGCTAGGCTCCTTATCCCACGCCCGAAGCACCGTACCACCATTCCCCTCGAGGTCCACACCGGCCTGGTCCCGAAGCCCCGAACCCGCTTCTCCAGAGGTGCCGCACTGTCTCCCATGCTCAGGGCGTTTCGATTATTTTCGTGAAACTCGGGGGAAAATTGGCAAAACCACCGGGACAATTTGTCAAAGACGGGGAAATTGGCAAAACTTTTAAGAAAAACTTCGAAATCCAAAAGTATGAATATTTACCCAACCCTTCCCCCGGAAGGGGCATCCGAGCCATGAAATCGCTGGATCCGATTTGGCAGTTGTAGTATATAGGTATAGAACAACAACTAACGATATCGTGATAACGATATGAAAAACATTTGCGAAATAAGCGCTTTGAGGGGTAAATTATATATGTAAACTGACAAAGTGTGGAAGCTAGGAATTTTTTACTGCGCAACTTTAAAATTCGTTGTGCATACCCTTCTGCCGTTTAAAAACATAATTTGAAAATCTTCTGGTTAAGGAACGGAAACCGTTATATCTGCAAACTTTAATATATACCCGGGATTTTAAGTGCTAGCTTTCGCATTATACTAACTTACTCCGTGAAGTGGTAGCCCAGGCCCGATATCAATCTGGAGGGGGCATCAATATCAAACTTGGTTCGCACCAATATCAAACTGGAGTCGGGCAGCAATATTAAACTAGTGGGGACACCAATATCAAACTGGAACTGGAGGGGGCACCAATATCAACCTGGAGGGGCACTAATATCAAACTGGAGGGCGCACCAATATCAAACTGGAGGCGGGCACCAATATCAAAATGGAGGGCGCACCAGTGTCAAAATGGAGCGGTGCACCATGTGAAACTGGAAGAGGCACCACTATCAATCTGGAGGCGGCACTAATATCAAACTGGAGGGGGCACCATCATCAAACTAGAGGGGGCACCAATATAAAATTGGAGGGGACAACAATATCAAACTGGAGGGGGCACCAATATAAAACAGGAGGGGCACCAGTATCAAAAGAGAACGGTGCACCAATATCAGACTGTGGGCTACTAATATCAAACTGGAGGGTGCACCAATATCAAACTGGAGGAGGGATTAATATCAAGCTGGAGGGGGCACTAATATCAAGCTGGAGGGGCACCAATATCAAACTGGAGGGGCACCAATATCAAACTGGAGAGGACACTAATATCAAACTGGACAGGGCACCAAAATCAAACTGGAGGGGACGACCAATATACACCTGGAGGGGACAGCAATATCAGGCGAGGCACCAATATCAAACTGGAGGGGCATCAATTTCAAATTGTAGGGGGCACCAATATCAAACTGTAGGGGCACCAGTAACAAACTGGTGGGGTTATCAATATCAAACTAGAGGCAGCGCCACTGTCAAACTGGAGGGGCACCAATATCAATCTGAAGGGACACCAATATTAAACTGGAGGTGGGCACCAATGTGTAACTGGAGGGGGCACCAATAGCAAACTCGGAGGGGGCACCAATATCAAACTGTAGGGGCACCAGTAACAAACTGGTGGGGTTATCAATATCAAACTAGAGGGGAGCACCACTGTCAAACTGGAAGGGCACCAATATCAATCTGAAGAGGACACCAATATTAAACTGGAGGGGGGCAACAATGTGTAACTGGAGGGGGCACCAATAGCAAACTCGGAGGGGGCACCACTATCCAACTGGAGAGGACACCAATATCAAACTGGAGAGGTCACAATATCAAACTATAGGGGGCACCAATATCAAACAGACCAGTGTCAAAATGGAGCGATGCACCATGTGAAACTGGAAGAGGCACCATTATCAAACTGGAGGCGGAACCACTATCAAACTGGAGGCGGCACCAATATGAAACTGGAGGGGGCGCCATCATTCAACTAGACCGAGAACCAATATAAAATTGGAGGAGACAACAATATCATACTGGAGGGGGCACCAATATCAAACTAGAGGGGAGCACCACTGTCAAACTGGAGTGGCACCAATATCAAACTGGAGGAGGGACCAATATCAAGCTGGAGGGCGCCCCAATATCAAACTAAAGGGAGCACCAATACCAAACTGGACGGGGACACCAATGTCAAACTGGAGTACAGTTTCGCAAAGTTGTATGTAACAGTGTTACATACGACATGTCGTATGCAACACTGGTTACATACGACATGTCGTTTGTAACATTGGTTACATGCGACATGTCGTGTGTAACAAAAATTTTTGAGCAGATGGGCGCATTATTCTGTGAATCAGCAATGTCTAACCGTTCATAAAGATCACTGTTTTCGAAATCTGGAGGACGTCGAGCACTTCTATTCGAAAACCCACTGAAGGGCGAAGAAGTAAAATTAAATAATACATAGCTAAGTCATCGGTTTTTGCTTGTTCGGTGCAATATGGGCTAAGCTAATTATTGAAACTAAATCTAATAGAGCTAATCTAATCTGGGAAGGGCTAATTACAAGTTTTCTAGCAAGCAAATGCTTTAGAAGCTTTAGCAAAAGGTTTCACTACTTTTATATGTCGAAAAGTGATGCTCAAAATTGCACACTGTAACATTGTTTAATATAAGTGAAATGCGCGAATTAGAGAAACCATAGCAGCAGGTGCGTGTCTTTTGAGATTATAAGTGTCACGATATTGAGCATCTCTTTCGCAGTTCCTAAGCCGCCGAGGTACGGATACGCTGTCATCACATTAACCATGATACAAATAAGTTCACGGTGCAAAAATGTATTTTAATTAATTACATTGACATCAACTTTCAAAATATGAAAAGTACCGTACAATGTATAATAACACTACGAGTGATCACAAACACTATTATGTGATTGTTAACCAAGTTTGGAAGGCAGAAAACTGTTCAAGTATGTTATGAGGTACATAATTTATTACAGCAGCGTTGTGCAGACTATATCATTTACAGAAAGATCTGAACAAAGTAAGCAAGCGTGAGAAAGCAAATTAACTCTCGCATAATTCCAAAGAAGACAACTGCTCCAAACATAAACGCCACTGATGTGGAGCTACCAAACACAATTGGATCGTTTGGAAAACTAGTCTTTGTCGTTAAAACTATGGAACCATTTAATTGTACTGTTGTTTGGCGAAGTAGGCACCGATATAACACTTGATGAAGTAGTTGTCGCTGATGTAGAGGTAGTAGTCGTCGTAGACGTCGACGTAGTAGAAGTTGAGGTGGTAGTAAAGTCGTCGTAGAAGATTTTGTGGTCGTTTTAGTAGTACTGCTCACGGTACTAAAATAGGAAGTTTGGGTTTCTAACAATGATGCAATCACAAGAACCTCACTTATTAACTTAGCCGTTGCACCTTTAACTTTAACTGATGTTGATCCTATGTTAACGAACGCTGAATTGGGTAGCATTTTTGCAGCATCAAATGCAAAAGGTATTTTAGCAACAAATTTTGTTCGCTGCTCTGAAATTCGTTCAACCTTCAACACAATTCGCGTAGCAACCGAACTAATCTGAGTTGTCCCTGTCATCGAAACACCAACTTGAAAGTGAGGCCTTGAACTGGTAGTAGGTGAATTTAACGTTGTGTGTGAAATTGATACTGTCTCAGTCTCAACATGTAAAGGTTCAGATGCTGTGAACAAGAAAGGCTTATTGGTAACAGAAAATGTAGTCTCTTCAGTCAATGCAATGGCAGAAGATGATTTGAATAAAACAGATGAACGTCTGGGGACTGCTGTAGTCGTAGCAGATCTGAAATAGTATTTCAAGACTGCCAGACTAAATGTTTTCGTTATAGGGATTTATTTCTGGAACATATCTCGCAAGCATTCTTATAGGTTTAGCAAAGCAACGCAGTCCATGGAACGTAATTATATATACAGTATAAAAATAGATAGGACCAGTTTTTTAAATCACATCCAATGTAATAATTTTCAACAGCATTATTTTGACCAAATATGTACTCAAAGCACATTTTGTTATTTAATGCACAATTCAACCTCCAAACTGTAACTCAAACCAGCGTTACCAACATGTGTCAACATTCTGCTATAATGAAATTACTAAACTTATTCCCAGATCAAAAAATATTTTGTCATGCATTTACTATACAATCATTAACTATGTATTACTTCAGATATTTATGTTACATCAAGCTTGAAATATATCCAAATAATATACTCATTAGCACCTTCCACACTGGAAGCAATCCAACCCAAGCAATTTGAAACAGTACACCTTTGATAAGCAACAGTAACCATCATCGAATGCTACAATCGCCGTTAACATGGGTAACTTTGAGTTCAAATTGCTACAGTTGAAGGAAGCTACAGGCGTCGATCGGCGGAGGTCCATAAAACACTGAGGTCGTCGCAGACGGACAGCGTAGCATAATTGTGGGAGAATGATGGACGAATTACCATCCGTACCTCGCAACACACACAAACACCATCGGTCTATAATTAATGTTTCAGATGCCAAATGGACACTGGATTTAGGTTTTAGAAAATCTCAGTGTGTAAATACAGAATTCTAGATGGTCATGCCTCTCATTCCGGACGCGGAAGATTTTGAAGGTTGCATTGCCAAACATGGTCCACTTACGGAAAAAGAACCTAACTTTGTGATGCATCAAACAATAAAAACAGTCCTGTCTCTGATAAACTTAAATGTGGTTCACCGCGACATCTCCGCTGCGAATATTATTTATAAATCGGAAAGCTTAACACTATTTATCATTGATTTTGGATGTGCGGTTAGTGCTAAACCTGAATCAAAAATCAGATTAGGACCGAGTTGTATTCCATGCACAATACCAGAAGTCCGTGGACTAAACTACATCGCCTACTGCAATACTACAACTTGGGAAAGTTGCGTTATTTCTAATAACAGGAAGATACTCCTATGATCCAATATTCTATAGTCGTTTGTCTAAATCAATTTTCAATTTTATTTAAAAGTGATGTCATTATGATCCCAAGAGGCGTCTACGTCTAGGGAACATTGAAAAGCACCTTTACTTTATAACGATTGCGCATGAATAATTCATATTTTGTTAATAGCAACTGTAACTTTCCACGTGCGAGTACTCGTCCATTTAGAATGTAATATATTGTATAGCAAAGCTGTTTTAGCTTGTACACTAATCATACTCACTATGTCGATAAGAGGCAATAGCCCAACCATCAACAATACAGTCGTCGCCGGTTTGCCCGTTGACCAAATTTCTGAAATAAATATTTTTTCAATTTGGGACTTGGATGATTGCATTCAACCTAACGTAATTAGTCAAGAATATCAGTATGGTGCACAACTTTATGGTATTGACACCGTAACTGCAACTGACGTTAGTGCACAAATTGATGTTAATCCAAATGACGCTAGTGCTTGTAACTATTCAGACGAACATTCTGTTAATGACTTAGCTCAATATACGGAGTGCAACAATTCAAATGAAAATTATGTTAACTAGCCAGATTGGGCTGGTATTCAAATTGATATTAGTCAAACTGCAACAACAATATCGATTCCACATAATTATGACTGGGATAGTGCTGCGGACACTTTAAAAAAATTACCTACTTCAGTCAATGCTACATTCATCTGCAGATGCGCGATCATACTGGACCACTCAAGTTTGCAAAGACAAAGAAACTGATTCTTTTATTGCTTCAAAGATAATTGACCAAAATACATGTAACGATTGCTACGACAAATTTTCGTACAGCCTTTGTATTAAGCGAAAAGCTTATGTTTCTAATTGTCAACTATATTCCAAAGGCAACTTTACCTCTCATAATGTAAATCACAACGAATGCCTTTCCTGTGACAGATTTCATATCTAGTCACATTCAAATCGAGCAATTCAAAAATTGCTCCAGCGTGGCGGCTCCTATTGCTGCAAGTAAGTTCTATTTATATACATATTCTTTGTAATTAAGATTTTACTACTTCATAAAATTCATGTGCAAATGACAATTTGGCTTTATTTACTCGAAAATCGCCCAACAGAATGAGCAAATCTTTTCGTATCTGTCGAAACAATCGTAATAGCAAGCTAAAATAAAATTAAGTATTTTAATAGATGTGGCTGCTATAACTATGCAACAACAAATCCTCACATTTTCATAATTGGGAACAATGAATTTTGTTGTGCTCACGGTATGAGAGGTCAAAACAGTGCGCATGCTCAGGAAAATTGCTGCAATGTGGATACCCCGAACAAGTGCATTCATGTTCGACTGGTGGGAACTGCGTGCTGTAAGCACGGAACAAACTGTCCAATGTACTTGAATTTGTATCCACCATTATCTCTTAATTCTTTGCCGAAGAAAGATGCAGACTTTAGAACACGAAAGAAAAAAATGAAGTCAATTCAATAAGTTTTGTTCCAATTACTGACTTGCTTTCGGCGAGCAGGATATTTTTTGGCAAAAACCACGCTTGGTACATTAATACTGTTTAAAAATTCTACAAATCTGCTCCCATCCTAAGTAACGTTTGTATCATAAGTTATTACTACGTACCTTATGAGATCAACTATAGAAGAGAAGGACTGATCATCGACACTGAAACAACCATCTCCATTAATGGTAGCATTTCGTAAATAATGCAGCAATACCTTAACCTTTCCCTTGAATTATCTAGGAAATAATTCTATAACTTCATTTAAATCTTTCGAAGGCTCTGCTTTAGTTGTGAACGTTCTTGAATGTTGCACAATTTTATAAGCTTTTTGCTGCGCACACTCGTCGGTTTTCGAAATTTGCAAAACATCCAAGTCAAACTGTGAAGGATTTTGTGGTAAATCTGGGACCAGTCCTTCTTTAATAAGATAATATTTCGACATTTTAGACAAATGATTTCAAAGCGGGGAGAACCGTTTTCACTACACGCTTTAGAAACAATGAGTTTTCGGACAACAGTTTTTGTTTCGACTGAATACTACCTGATTTTGCAGATAATTTGGTTATGAGACTCTTATACTTTCTCAAATACACAATATCACGCTTTGCAAGGTTCAAATTTGTGAAAAGGATAATATAGCAAATTTCGGTTACACCTTTGATAACAGCAGGCGTTAACAAAGCTCTTATTTTAGCGCTACTTGATAAATTTGCTATAATATCCAAACTAGATATGCTATCAAGCAAAACTTTCGACATTTTAATTTAAAATCAGCATTCCTGTGCAAATATATATAAATATATTATCAAACATTAAATAATATAGATGATTTGTATAGAATCACATGGAAATTGAAACAACAAATTTGTTGATTCTTCGCACAATGCGTAAAGTACGGTATCTTCTGAAACTGGTTTGCCAAAGGTTAATTTTATCTTCAAATATCCTTGGCTTGGGCTCTCAACAAAAGTTCCACAGCTACTAGAATTTGAAGCTGTTAAGTCAGCTATCCGAATCGTATATCCTCCTGGAAAATCGTCGTAGGATATATCCAAGCACTTATTAGCAAATCCAAGACCACAATACATTGAAAAGTATGCAAAAGCACAATCTTTACGATACGTCGATACGAGCAGGTGCCAAGCAACGAACGTAAATACATTCGGTTAGAGAACCGCAAATGAGATTGCTACGGATTTCCTAAACGTGTTGCTGTTCGGAATGTGAGTTTCCTGAACGCGTTGGCGTTCGGAGTGTGAGTTTCCTGAACGCGTTGGCGTTCGGAACAGAAGTTCCCTGAACATATGAACGTTCGGAATGGAGTATCCTGAACGTGCTCACGAGGTACTAATACTAATGTATTGAAGTGAATACCACGAGCGTCACTGCGTACGAATTGAGATTATTCGCGTTCTCAAGTGCGTTCGGAATTGTACTACTTATATAAATGTATAAGAGGTTTGGTTATAACCCCAATCGTTTAATGGTAGAATATACTGATTATAAACCAAGGTAACCAAATTCAGAACAGAGCATGCACGTTGAGCGGGTGAGAAGCTCTTCAGTTTTTAAAGAAGTAAGTTGTACATCTAGTTCTAACTAAGTTGAGCGATGAGGCCAAGTTAACAGATGGGCTTAGCGTCGTTAATAGAAACTAATGAAAAAAGAGTCGCTGGCAATGGTCGGACTGGAAAACAAAATAAACCGAGAGAACTGAAAACCGAGTGTAGCGAATGAACCAAGTGAACAAAGTGAACCAAAAGAGCTTCTGATCCGCGCAACTCGTTTATATACTAGCAGAAATTGTTATTGTAGAATGTTGTTTCGAAATCAAGTCATCATAGAATATTTAAAAATTATGCTACTGATCAAATCATCACTCTTTCAACAGAAATCAAAGTGTCATTTCCTTAAAAAATAATTATTAAAAGATATTTCAGAAATCTCACTAATTCCGGCAAAGAGAACCTTCATGTTCAAAAGCAAAAATGTCAGGGCGTGTTCAACAGACTAGTCATATAACTGCAATACATCTAGAACCATCAAGCAATATTTCAGATATATCGCCACGCATACCAAAGAATTTCTTCAAAACAATCGAACAATCATGTTTCTCTGGGAAATGTCGACAAACCAGCTTTAAAACAAAATTCCTCTCTTTCTTCAAGTACATTTAATCGAATATACAGGCTGGTACAGTTGTTATGTCAATGTGATCGTTACATAGCTCTCCCTCTCGAGAGCGTGGACCTCCACGCCCATTACCTAATTAAAACCTCGTCGTCATCATAATCCAAAACGTCGTGAATATTTTGGTCTATAATAGCGATTGAGAAATCGAAACTGACATCATAATTGTCACTTATACTGTCCGTTGATGGTGTGGCTTTACGTTCATTGTGATTTGTTACACTGTTGTTGCTACCTGACTGTTGCGCTGTGTTATTAAAAGTTGGTTGTTACCATTTTCTCCTGTTGCCGAACGTTGTTGTGCATTATTCATGTCATTGATCGAAACCGTCGTATTGTGATCTGGCCAGATGGTGTCATTTCGCTGATGTGTTGATGAAGTTAATTGCGCCGACATTGATAATAATGATGTTGTTGACTTTGATAAAGATGTTGTTGTCGCGTCCTTGTCAGTGGCACTACTAGTTATTACAGCGGAATTGTCGTTTGTTGACTGACGTTGTTTGGGAATAGTGCCGGATTCACTACAGAGGCGTTGCTAGCGGTCATATGGCGTTGATCGATGTCATGACTACGATGTTCATGCCTATCGTAATTGTTATGTGTGCGTTGTTCATTATCTTCGATGCCTCGGTGGCTGTTACTATACTGTTGTTTTCTACAATTAGATGAGGATTTACTGTCAACATTGTTGCTGTTTCTGGCGTAATCTTTCCTGCTGTTCTTTTCCTGATGACCGCTTTCCTTTGATTGATGATGTTCACGATGATGTTTATAGTCACAATCAGTTCGGTACATCTTCCGGGTACGTTCTCGGCTTCGAGATGCGTCGTCGCCATATCGCCGGTGTTCATATCGTTGTTGTTCTCGTTGATTATAATTACCATTTATGTTGTTAGTGTTGCGACTATTATGCATCATTCACAGAGAAGCGCGTGCACGAATTGCACACGGTAAGCTATTGCAGCGGCCATATTATATGAAAACAATATTGCCATGACATTACGTTGTTATAAACATAGTGACATCAATAGCGCAAACTAAGAATATTGCTGCTACAATATCATATGATGCTATTGCTCTCTCAATAGCACAAGCTAAACATTGCTTACACAACACAATTGTTTTGTGTTGCACTGTTAATAGCCTAAACAAGAAATACTGCTGCTGCAATAATATTGCCTTATATTGCATTACAGCAAAACCGTCGATCTATTTCTGAGTCAAAGCACAACTAGTAGTTACACAGTTTCACAGAAAAGTGCGTTCAAAAACCGGGCATGTTAGCTCTAACAACCTTTCGTAAAAGACTGAAATATCTTAGGGCTGGTTATAAATTTTAGTTTATTTTAGGCAGCGATAAAGTTTCCTACAGCGAGTGAAATGATATAATATCTGACATTCTAAGAATGTTGGAGGCCCATGACTTTTCTGCATCATTTGTACAAACTGTTCATTATAGTGTTCTGTTTTTATAGGTAATCTAGCTCATACACAGAATTTTATAAGTCTACAAAGTGTAATACTTAATTGATATATATCAACTTTATGAATTCTTTTTGATCTCGTATCGAACTTGCTTTCGAACCCCGTTCATCTCCACCACAGAAATGCTAGTGCCCACAGGCCGGGCGCAAATCTTGATCTCGCGGGTATTAGGTAACCATCACCTAGCGGGTAACCAGCGCGTAGCAGATATATCGTGGGTGTTGGTACTCAAGCCCATGTCAACTTTAGGGGCTGGACGTTATAACGGTAGAAAAAAGAATAGCTTAGAGCGGGGGTTCGGTGGGCGGCAGCCACCCGACTTAGACTTTAGGCTTAGTACATGGCTCATATAGAGACCTTAGTTTAGGCTAAGATTAAGGCTTAGTATGTCGAGAACAGCATAGCATGCATTATACTTCGGCCACTAAAGTTGACATAGGCCGGCACTCACAGCTCCACATTTTCAATATTGTACTGCTAATTAGTGTAAATTTTGCCTGAAAATGTAGCCTCGGCATTAAACTAGCTTTTAGAATATATGTTTATAAACGAGCTTTCGAATTGAACAAAATTTGCACGGGCACACTTCTAACTCTCCGCTTCCGTCGACAGTTTTAATCATTACATGATCACACATGTTAATTTAGAAATATCATTGCGAATTGAATTTCTTTCGAGTGATACTGTCGAAGAATAAAATCCTGCAGGAAAGCTTTCCATACGAACAGCTGTGTATTACACTATTGGGCGCCATTGTTAATAGGAACAGTGCATCAGCAAATTCATTTTCGAGCCAAATTGTTCAGAAGCGTCAGATCCAGGAATTTGTACGGAAAAGACAGGTCCCAGGAATTTTTCGATCGGACGCGCGGGATCAGAACGGCTCCCCGTCATAGCCCTACTAGTCCTGTTTGGTGCAGCCTGCAGATGACTGGACAGGTCGCACTCGGTGGCGAGGTGGAAAGAGCCCAAATCGTCCTGCTTTAGCCGCCTCTGTTAATAGGTTGGTTCACGACACGAGAAAATCGTTCTGGGTTTAAATCAAATCCAACACTGTGTTAAATAATTATTCTTGGTGATCGTATAAATTTCTGGACCTTGTATCTTCTTTAGATCTATAGCTTGCAGATATACATCCAAAATGTAGGTATATTAGTCCAACAAAGAGCATAAATCTTGCCTGAAAACGTATTGCGGCAGAAAAATGGTACAGTTAACAAGAAACATAATCAAAATTATATATAACAAGTGCGTCCTGTCAAATGTTTCCGATTTGCCTCACGTTTTTAAAAGATTTAAGACTGAGTCTAATGAAAGATTGCATGGCGTTAGGGGACGCAGCAAAAAGAATGTTATATTTTCTACGTCATCCAAAGGTATATTTTATATAGGTAAGACTTAATTGTGGCTTCCAGGTTACGTTATAAATAGAATATTAGATTCTGTAGCCTGTTTATCACCGTATTTTTGTTTTAAGTCATTTTTACAACGTTGCTAAATTCTGTCCACTGTGTTGTAAAAATCATGCATAACTTACGATTATATATTATATACAATATAATGAATTGTTTAAATCAAAGCTGAATTGTAATTACCGAAGACTAAGCTTTATGCTAAGTTTTACCCTTTAACACCCAAATTAGTTTGTGCGTCATGCAATATTTCAAAAACTCTGGCACCATGAATTAAACCAGGGCTGCTCGGATGCAAGCGATTTACGCAAATGACAGTACTATCTATGAGCTGGCCCCGGAAGGAACCTTGAAAAGCGCTCGAAAAAACAACGCGGGTTCAACCGTCCGACAAACTCCGCTAACACAACAGGTCGCAAAGTGCGCCGATTATAATTGACAAAGTTAGGTGATGACCTTACCTAAATCGCAACCACATCGTTTACAGGTGCTGCTGTTTCGCATATATGTCTTTCGGCACAGTTCATTGTTCAGTAATGCTAGCCTAAATCAAATATTAGCCAGCCATATCCGAATCTAACCTCGCCAGATTTCTTTCGGTAGTCCTAACATATACGTAACTGAATTATGTATGTATATAACGCACCTTATAGTCATATTTTTAGATATTGTAAAATAGTTTTGTTCATGATATAATGGACAACACAGTGCTCTCTACAGAATATGTGATTATCAATTTCACATTTTAATTATATATAACTACCTAAATACGTGTTTTATTTACATGTTAAGGCGTAAAATGTGGCTAGTTATGCGCGAGTTGCAGTGCATTGCAGTCTTAGTCGGCAACATCAAAGCCATTGTGGTGCTGTATACGACTTCTGTAATATTTGATTAAGTTGTGTATCCGCCACATGGCATTACAGTGATGCCGATGTCGGCTTGACATTTTATAAATAGAATAAATTCATTATATTCAACATGCATACTCACAAACAAACGATGTTTTTGTTATTGAAGTTTTGATACACTTAAAGAAATCGACGCCAAGAAAATTCAATGTTTGACCAATAGTAGAAAAACTTAATTCATAATTGGGATCTGTATGTAAATATACAATACTAAATCCATCTAAATTTCAAAGTTTATATAAAAGACATCTTGTAACGCGGGGTTCTGCAGCCTCAGGGAGTGTCTCAAGGCACATCCAGGGGAGAAACTTGGGGGAGGGGCGAAGTCTCAGTAGGGCAATACCCCTCTCTACTCCCATGTCCATGTATGCCTACATGTCATTTTGACCGGCCTACATCTGTTGTTAGTACTAGATACTACGCTAAGACCGTTGGATTATTAATGTTACTAATTTGTAAATGTTTTGCCATAATAATCTAGTTGGAATGGAAAATTCAATAGCTTGTTATATGCAATTTGCGACAAATCCAAAATGGTTGAACAATTTACTAACTGTTTTTCGCTTGCAATAATTGGTCTAGAAACATGCAATACCCGTACCAAATTTTCAGACAAGTAGACCAATTCAATGAAAAGTTAATAGACAATGCTATACGGGGAGAGCGAGGATTATCTTCCTAAGGCATAGCATATCCCTCACACAACACCATCATTTGGCGCAAAGCGCCGATCTCTTTTGACAAACAGCCTGATCCTCCTGAGGAGGGCAGCCCTGTGCAGAAGGCGCGCTGAAATATTTAGCTCAAATTAAGAGAAAATGGTCAATGATTGGAAAAAGTTGCAATAATTGGGTGAAAATGGCAAAAAACGCGGAAAATAGGCAAATATTTTGAAAAATTTACGAAAATTTAGAAAAAATTGAGCCCCAGAAAAGTTCGGCAATTTTTCCCCCAGGTGACCTCACACACTGACCGGTGGTTGATATTCTTCCCCAGAAGTTGGTCGAAGACCTACCCCAAGTCAGAACGGCTATCCCCATCTCTGGGAACTAGGACGTCGTGCATGTATGGTGAAAAAGATGTCAACACTTGATGGCAACAAAGCAAATGACAATATTATCGTTCGTTTACGATAAATTGTGCGCAGGCTGGCACAACCTTGTCCGAATTTTATGGAGCGATTCGCCCTCTGTGTAGCTGCAGGTAATGTGCCGCCTTTTTCTTTATTTACGCTTCAGCGTTGAGTCAAATCCGGTTTTTGATAGGGCCAAGAGACCCAAAATACACAAAAATTTTTCAGTTGTCCCTTCCACTTTTTTGAACAATCTATTCTCGCAGCAATAACGGCTAGTTGTCCTTTGACGCAACAATAGCTCGACGGCTTTTCTGTAATGCAATTTAAGACAATATTGTTACAGCAGCTATATTTCTAGTTTAGGCTATTGACAGTGCAATAGAAATCAATTTTATTGCGGCAGCAACGTTTAGCTTGTGCTATAGAGAGAACAATAGGATCATATGATATTGTAGTAGCAATATTTTTATTTTGCGCTATTGATGTCAGTATATTTATAACAACGTGATGTCATGGCAATATTGTTGTCATACAATATGGTCGCTGCAATAGCTTGCGGTGTGCAATTCGCGCACACACTTCTCTGTGAATGATGCATTAGTGATGGAAGTAGTATGCCAATAGTGATTTTTATTGTAATTATGGTAATGGCACTTATAATTTGTTGGTTCTTTTCTGTCGACATGTTGTCGTAGATGCCGGTCTATTATTTAGTCGATGAATTTCGATGTGTCGGGATGCTTGATGTCGAATGTCGCGCTCGGCGGGCCGTTTATTTTATGTGTGAGGAGAAATGTGCCGAGATATGTGTTCAAGTGAACGTTCGCGACTAGCTGTTGCTGAATGGTTGTACGCCACTGGTTGCGTCGCTGTGAGTTTCCGGTATTGGTGGCGATGCTTGTAATTGTTCGAGTGAGTTCGATGTTGGTGATATCAATTGTTTTTGTTGATTAATAATTACCGCATCGTTATTTGTCGTTGCGACATTGTTAGCGGCATTACTTGCAGTTGTTAGTTGGGATGTCGACTGTTGATGTGAAACCGAGACATCAACTGGATGATAAGAATGTTGCTGGCTCAATATTTGTAGGGGTGGACACGCCGGTGGTTGCTGTGGGATCGTAATACCAAATGGAAGCTGAAGATTGTGTTGACTATATAGTTGAGGGATAGCCCATTGTTGTGTTGTATTTGCTGATGTAGATAAAACATGTGGTTGATGCACATTAGGTGCAAAAATGGGTATAAGTTGTGGGATAGTACAATGTTGGGTCGTATTTGCTGATGTCGATAAAGTCTGTAGTGCCTGAAGCATATTAGGGGCCAAAGTAGAAACAAGCTGTAGCATTAATGGTTGAGGTGGACCTTGTTGTCGAGCTACCGCCTTCTGTCGGCGGACCATACGCTTCCAACTGTTCTGTTTTTCTTTGATGCCTTGCCACACCTTCAAATTTTCATTGTTTGCGCAGACGAGCTTGTGGTCGTTGGAGCAGTATTGCCATTTTGATGGTCGACGATGTGATCTATGTCGGCAAACGTTTTTGTTGCCGTAATTGGTTGACAAGACGATGAAGACTGATCGTGGTTTGCTAATGTCGAAGAATCCGTTTTATTCTCTGCACTGGCTACAACTCGATGAGGTTCACAGCGGAATAGTCATAAGGCAGTTGTTGGACATCCATCTGTGATGTTGTTACGTCGATCGAGGCGTTGGCTACAGTAGTTGTACTCGACTGAGATGTAGTTGTTGATGACGATTCATTATTGTTAATTTGCTGATTGCTGTTGAAGTGATGATAATGATAGTGATAGGAGTTAGTCGACTGGCCAAATTTGTTGACAGCACGTTCCGCGTCAATGATGCATCTGCGTCGCTCGTCCGTCCGTGAGGAGAACTGGCGCCCCCGAATGCCGTTGTAGTCTCCTGTGAACACGAGTTAAAAAAATTGGTTGTGACAGTGCGATGATCGTCGAATGTTGTTTTCTGATGTTGATGGGCTGTTGACGTGACATCGATCTGACTCGTTGCGTTGGGCTCGAGTCGACGATCACCGATCGAAACGAAATTGTATTTTGGCGTCGCACCTTTGTTGTTGTTTGCATTTGATGTTGCGCTCACCATTCCAATATAAAGTACACCCGGTCCTCTGCTGCTCCCCAAATGTGTCGATGTCATTGTTCGGAAGCATAATGGTACATAATGGAAACCAGATCTACCTTCATAAATTGCGTTTGGTTCACCGTATATAGCCCTCGGTCGCGGAGATAATCAGCTAGGTTGTCGATCTCGTCAGACGCAGGATGATGCTCAGATTGCAGATATATTTTGTTACTGTTATTATTTTTACTTTTGAAAGTGCTCATGTTTATTGCTGAAAGATATTTAATATTATTATTAATATATGAAATTAATTTATATAAAATGTTAGATGTTATGACAAATATTATTAAATGATTTAATATGATATAATAATGTTATATAACATATTAAAATGATTTATATAAAATATCAGATGTTATGACAAACAATTTGCTTCAATCAACTTAGGTTGTCTTGAACGTAAATCATACGGGCTTTTGATTGCTGAAAATTCAGAACCAGATACTTCGTTCGGTAATATAAAATTGAAGAGTCGCGGAAGAGGTGCACACTCGCTAGCATCATTTGTGGGACGCAGTCGCATACTTTCGCAAGTTGAGGTTGGATTGTTAGTGATTGTTTCAGGTATCGCCATGATTGTAATTTCATTTGGCGGCGATGGAGAGTCTTGGTGGTCGAGTTCGTTTTCCTTTAAATCTTCAAGGCTTTTTCGAACTTGTAAATCGGGCAATCGTGATCCAAGTGGAGCATGTTTCAACCGCGACACATTTACTCGTTTGGTGTTTGT
Organism: Trileptium ribeirensis; assembly: GCA_030248225.1. Classification (NCBI taxonomy): domain Eukaryota; kingdom Metazoa; phylum Nematoda; class Enoplea; order Enoplida; family Thoracostomopsidae; genus Trileptium; species Trileptium ribeirensis. The sequence goes on from JASANE010000568.1 coordinate 19,668, forward strand.
GCCAGTGCTCTTTCCAATTCGTAGAATGTAAGCGCCGGTGCCATCAGCTGACACTCGGACAACTCTGAAAGGCCCGTTCCATTGCCGCGCCAATTTTCTAGTTTTCCCACGTGCAACATACGGCATGTGTATACACTGGATCACCGTCAAGTACAGGTCGCCTTTACTCCGTTTGTTGGGTTTCGCTTTTGTCGAGAATGTGCCGATTCGATTGCCTTGCGGGCTGCATCCCAGGCTTCTGACATCTTGGTTGCCAAGTCGAATGAATAATCGTCTGCGTCCGTTGCTTTCAATTGTTGCGTTCGTAATGCTATATCTAGGGGTAGCGCTGGATTCCAACCAAAATTCAGGAAATATGGTGTTTCATTTGTCGAATCGTGGATGCTACTGTTATACGCGAATCGACTGTATGGCAGAAAAACGTCCCAATCTGTTTGTGATGCATTGACACAGAGACTTAGGATATTTTCCATTGTGCGATTGAACCGCTCAGCAATCGTCTTGATTTTCCGAATTCCGAGCAGCGTGCATACGTTGAGCAGCAATTCAGAGGTATAATTGGCTCCTTTATCGGTCAGCATAGCGTCTGGTACTCCGAAGCGACAGACAGTATTTTCAACGAACAATTTCGCAACACGACTTGATTTCATGTCGGGCATTGCGAAACATTCAACCCATTTTGATAAAGAATCGGTAAAGACGACTATGTATTTATTGTCTCTAGACGTACGAGGGAGTGGACTGACTATGTCGCTGGCGACTTGATTCCATGGTGCTGTCACAGGAATTTTGAGCACTGGCGCGGGCACAAATGTGAACGTTTATAGCTGGATTGCTTGTCATAAATTATTGATGTGGTTGGACACCAAAATTCGTATGCCATTGTTGCTTGAGGGTAACCTAATATATTTCGATAGGTAAATGAAGGCTGTACTATTATAATGTATTAATAATTATATGTATTATCAATTTTTTGAAAGTTCTCATCGATATGATACCAAACGCCTGACGGAAATCGTTACAAATCTTTAATAAAAATTGTAGATGTGATCCTATAATTACTTCCGTAACCCAGCTATGGCTCGTGAAACGCATCAGGCTCGAAAGCCAGACAACCCCAGTTCAATCCACCGTTGTGGCAAAGTAGTAAGTTACTGGCAGTGAACTCAGCGTAACAGTTTACCACGCGCACACAGCTACTCGTAACCGTAAATGTTACGGACACATAGTTATGCATAACTTTTTATTTATGGACATTTAGCTGCGCGTAATTTCCAAACTACGCACAGTTAGTCGCGTCTAAACATTTATGTTACGCGCAGCACGTTGCGAATAGCCCAAACGTTAGGGGCAACTACATGCGAGTAACACCTACGCGCAGTTGGTCGCGCGAGGACAGAAAATTAGGACAGACTTAGTTCGCATAGTAGTTACGCGCACTTCATTGCGTAGGGCCAAACTTTGCCCCAGCCTGTGCGTATTATTCTGTGAAACGCGCATTAAATGGCATGTTGTTTTTGTCTAACGCATACAACGGAGAGGCAATTTTTAGTAACACCAAACGAATTGACGATAGAATCCGGCTAGTCCTATGAACGATTGTACTTCTTTTGCAGTTTTCGGTGTCGGCCAATTTACGATCTTCTCAATTTTGGCGCACTCAGGAAAAAATCCGTCGCTAGACAACACATGACCAAGAAAGGGTACGTTGCTTCGTCCAAATTCACATTTCTTCATTTTTAGTTTCAGCCCGCCCTGTCGAATGCGTTGAAACACCAACTTCAAACGGTCCATTGTCTCATCTGGGTTAGACCCCATGACCAATATATCGTCCAAGTACACCAAACATATTTTCCAATCAAGGCCAGTGAGAACGTTTTTCATGAAACACTGGAATGTTGCTGGAGCGTTGTTCAAGCCAAATGGGAGGCGGACGAATTGAAATAGTCCTTCAAATGTAGTGAATGCAGTTTTGTGTTTGCTGGCAGGGTCCATAGGGAGTTGATGATAGCCACTGTGAAGATCCAGGGTGCAGAAGCATTTTGTTAGTTTGAGCGATGAGATGACGTCGTCGATGCGTTTCATTGGGTAGTTGTCACGGCCGCGTCACGGCGTTCAACTTTCTATAGTCAACACAAAAACGCCAGGAACCGTCTTTCTTCTTGACCAGAACAATTAGAGATGACCATTCACTTGCCGATGGTTCAATGATGTTGGCATCAAGCATTTCTTGGACCTTCTCCTCAATTACTGGTCGCAAGGAAAAGCAGTTCTGTATGGCTTTTGGCGGATTGGAGCCGCATCTCCAGTATCAATTTTGTGTGTCACAACGTGTGTATCGTGTAGATCAAGTACATCCTCCGCAAATATATCAGAATATTCATGAATTATGTTGAGCAGTCTTTGTTTTTTTCGTTGAAACTGCTTAGGTCTAAATCTTTCAATCGTGAAGTTTTCGGCTCGACCGTCGCTTGGTGTTGTCCATCTTGTACAGTAGCACATGTCGATGGTACTGGATCTAGCAGTTGTGCGTTGGCGGTGTCGATTTGATCTTTTGATAAAATACACTCATTCGCTATTCGAGTGCCTTTGTACATGGTGATCGGTTGATGGCTAGGATTGATGACACGTATCGGCACATCTGTCGAAGAAGTTTAAACCAGTTCGGTTGCAATGCAAACACCACATTTGTTCGCGACTTTGTGATCTGGTTCCAGCAGTCTTGGTGCCGATGTGCACAGGTGACATTGTCCAGGTACCACAAATTCAGTTCGTGGTGGTATGCAAATAGTATCGATCAAGCAGAATGTCGAGACAGTGTTAGTACTTGTCATATTATAAATCTGGACTAGTTGGCCTCGCACTTCCATATGCCATTCCCGAATATTCATGCTAAAAGTTCCAATTTGTGCCAAAAAATCTGTGCCAAGTAGAACATCACACGGTAAAGAACGCGTTACTGCAAGCACGAAAGAGCACGAAGTGGGGTTTTTTCCACCGAGATGCAAACAGTACCATCCCAATCTTGTTTTGACCGGATATCGTATACAAGTTGAATGGAGAAAATTATGTTGGATCGCTTGGTTCCTTGGTTACTTCTGCATGTTGAGTTGCGGTAATTTGTGGTGGGTTGTTAAGAGCCTGGATAACAGCTTGACCATCCGTATAGGACACGACGCAATTTGTTACTGATTTTGAGTTTCGCCTGAAGTTTTCCCCAAATTGAGTCGCCATGTTGGTTATTCCAATATTATTGAAAGCAGGAAACATCGGTCTTCCGTAGCGGCAACATTTTACAAGCAATTTAATATACAGTACAACAACAGAATATCCAAAATTGAATGGGATAAACAGCGAATCCACGAAGGAAACCAAACAATCCAGCGTTGACGATGTTTGTTGTTGTACGGCCAGCAGCTTCCAGAATTGATCGGCGATCAACTTGGGCACCAAGAGAATGCAAAACCGTTTGCTGCTGCTTATATGACCGAAACATATCGTTCATCGATGTGTGAGATTAAAATTCATCCATGGTAAACATAACAACAGGGTGAAAGATGGTTTCAGGTTATTTGATCCGATTCCGTTGACATTGTTTGAAACTTTGGTAATGTTTGAAAATTGTTGACCAGTTTCAAAGTTCCCGTCGGATTGTAAATATAAGTTCGATTTTGGAACGTGACAGGCGTTGACATGAACGGTTCGCATCGCAAGCTTTGCACCGGAAATTTATGAACACGATTCGTCCGAGAATCTAGATAGCCGGTTTTGTTCTCTCTTCCCGCGCTGAAACGCAGAGGTATACCTTGAAAACAGGTGTCATTGAACGGCAAAATTGTAAATTCATCGTCCGCCAGCTCTTTGCAAGAATGGACTTCGATAACGTTTCCGCCGGTCCTAGCCACGAGAGTTGGCGTCGGCAACAGCGTCCGTATTGCAAGCGTAAGATTGTTTAAAATTGACGATGTAAGAGCACGATTGAAGTTTTGCACCATGAGGCATGTAGAAGAAACGGCGTGGTCGAATGAATATGTTATCGCGCGACTCGTGTGAAATTCCAATGCCTGAAGACCCGACGCAAGCTGTTCAGTGGTGATAACTCAAATTTCTGGCATTGTTGAAGGAGAAACCGACCGCGGGCGTCGCTTAGGCCGAGCAATTGCGTTTGATTCGCGATCTGCTATCCATTCGGTCCGTATAATTCGGAAGGGAATTCCTTGGTCGCTGACAATAACTTCTCGTTGGTTACAGTCCAGGATTTGAATACGGTCGCGAAAGGTTAAAGCAAGTGTGGCCTCATTGGACAACCAACTGGATTCACACCGTTGACCAATCATTGTACGCCAAACGACGATATCACAAGATGTTGTAGCATCGGTTTCCAACTCATGGAGCGTCCATCTTTCAAGCTGCAGCGTCCATCTTCATAAGAACAGTGTGAAACATAGGCGACTGATGATTCCATTTTAGAGTCACCGTGCCGTTTGTAGACAGTGGCTTCTGTGAATAAACAATTGGTGGCAGAAAACTTTTTTCAGTAGCAGCAGTGTATGCCTCCGCCAGGGTAATTCCAGTTCAAATTATAACTAGTTTGCCATATCCCATCAAGCAGCCGTAGCGTTCCAGCCGTACATTCCTTGAACGTTACCATTCGTTCACACTCCGCAGCTGTTACCATTACCGGCGTTGTTTTAACTCGTTTCAAGTTTTCATCATTGAAGAAATACGTGAACTTCTCCACTTGATTAGTAGTTCGCTGACAAAGCCAGGCTTTACTCTAATATTGTAAAATATTTTTTCCAGTAGAGCTGGATTGTGACAGGCATTGGGCGCGCAGTTGAATGGGTGACTGGTAGTGTACAAATTGGCGACGACGGAAGTTTCCATAATTCGCAATGCGTGGTGAAGTCGCAAATCAATGGGTTTGGGAAATTTACTGCCATGACCGGTATGAAAAATATGAGTGCCAACAATAAACATAAAAACTGCCGACAGTATGGCGCAGGAGGTTGTCGTGCCTGAGGTCCATGAGGGCCGTTAAACCGTTGTGGTTCGCCGGCAATTCCTGCCCGTGACGAAATTTCGGTGTTATCGACTTCACTGGTCGTCGTAGCCAGGGATTCGTTTGTTTGTCCAGCATCAAATTGTGATACGCTGTCCGCTTGAATGTCGGACGTCGATCGGTCATTATCAGATGATTGTGGTGCGTTGTCTGGTTCACGGTGCCGATTAACATCCGTATTGATGACGTTCAAATGATGGTGACTGATTCGGTACGATGGCGTTATGACGCGTTCATACGGTAGAATACGTTCAGCCGGAAGACTGAAAAGGAGTACTGGTTGTTCGTTACCGAAAACAAATTGTTGAAAACTCGGCTGTGTATTTCTCCAGGCTCGGGGTTACCATAAATGTACCGTGTAGCGTTATGTTGATCCATTATGCGTGTCATAAATCCTTCAACCTGTCCAGAAAATGAATGCACCAACGCGTCAAGGCCAGCACTGTTAAAATATGGCGGAATGGAAATGGAGATGTCGTGAAGCTGTGCGCCACTCAAGAGATGTTCGTTTTGTAGTATAATCGATGTCGGTATCGAAATTTGTTCCACGTAAAATCGCAATTTTTCACAAACCATTTGATGAAGGGTGGCAGGTACATCGGGTCGTGGTATCAAGTTTGCCATAAATTCAAAGGGGTTGGACTGGTGATCGGAAAATTTTATTATTGACATCAGAGACTGCCTTGCCAACGACATCAGCAATTTTCATTCGGCTGTTAGCTTCATCGACGGACGGAAAGGACGCCATGTTATAAGACCCGATGTGGATGACCAACGCCGAAATATGATTACTTTTTCCCTTTTCTTGACGCATAAATCTGAGGCTATCCCGAACCAAGCGTGCGGCATCTTCAAATTTGGCACCGGCTTCGTAATTTACCTTTGTTTGAGCAACTTTCGGAAAGCGTTGTAGTTGCTTGTTGCCAATGAATACAAATCGCGCATTCAACTAAGGGTGTTTTGTTTCCTTGATGTTGTTGTTTGTGGAACAGAGCCATCCTGCTTTGGCGGCGTCGACTGAGTGGGTATGTCAGATGATTTGTTAGAATTCACGTTCTTGTGCAAGTTATCCATGCACTTCAGTTCTTTGTTGCTGCATCTCCTCAGTCTCGAGTCGTTGAAGCACTTGTCGCGTGCGGACAGTCAGTTGATTTCGGAATGAAATTCGATTCACAACTGGAGCAGCTGAGACTTCCACCGGGCGTCCAATTTTGAATCCAGGGTATGGCAGCAGGGTTTGACGTCGTCGTTGCTGGAACTCGAGAGCAGTTTAAAACTTGGGCAGATCGAAAGATTCTAACCACTGCGTTTTGTCGTTTATGGATGGAGCAGCCGTACTGATTTTTGCTGTAGCCTCGTTGGTTGTTAGGGCGTCCGGTTCAAGAGAATTGGTTGCATGCGTATCCACTTTAAGTTGTCGTAACTTTTTTTTATTGTTGTTGCCAGGAGCAGTCGAATAGTCACTCTGATCAATTGTTGTAATTCCCACAAATTCAGTAGGTTTCCATGTTGGCATGAACTGCACAAATCCTAAGTCGGCATCAGGTTCGTTTGTATGTCGTTCACTGGTGTTCGGATGTTGCTGTTGTTGAATCGAGTTGGCATGCGCCGAATGTGGTGTGCGCGTTATTCGCTCAAACTGTCCTGTATGATGTTGACGATTATTGCTCGGTGGCTCGCGCCGGTCAGTGCCGAATTACCTTGCACGACAGTCACGTGTCGAGTCACCAAAAATTCCATGAAATTCGCAAAACGGTCGTTGCTGTTGTTGTGGTTGTCGTTGTTGTAGTTGATTTCGTTGTTGCTGATGTAGTGGTGCCGGTGGTGGCTCATGTGGTTGATTTGGTTGTTGGTGCGGGCGCTGTAGTAACATCCGACAGTTGACAGCAATGTGGCCCACTTTGCCGCAAAAACTGACAAACTGGTCTATTTGTCGCAGAAAATTGTTGAGGAGTATACATCGGGACTGGCTGCTTTGCGAAGCCTGTGGCGTTCGATTATTATTGTAGTTGCTGGTTTCAAGGATGTTCATTCGCTTCAATATGCGATCTGCCCATTCTGGCTTTTCGCTTTGGCGTGATGGCTGTTGTGCGGCAAATCCACGATTTTCCAGTTGCAAGATGCGATTAACGATATCCAGGGCCCAGATCGGTGCAGTGTTGTTTGACGATTCTATGACCGAAACCTGTGAGGGTTTGTTCTTTTCAATGCACTCGAGTCTTCTTGCAACCTCTTCTGGTCTTTTGGCGATGTCCGGTCGGGCCTTCAATTTATTTTCCACTCGCTCGGCAGCGATAAGTGCTTCGGCCATCGTCTTTGGTCCCATGCACTTCACCTCTTCTCTGATTTCTGGACGCAGACCTGCCAGGAATTGACTCATCAGATTAGTTTCGCGCTCGCCTCGAACCGTCATATAACTCAAGGCAGACCGAGCGAGATTAGTTAGGTCACGAGCATAAGCGCTCACGGATTCGTCAAGTTGTTGAGTGCGGGATGTGTACTGCTCGTCGAAATATCGCTTTCGATCGTCAGTGAGCAATGTTGCGTTAAGAGCATTGACGACAGAGTTGTAGTCCTGCTTAGTAGCGTCATCGAGTGAGTTAAATACGAATTGGGTTTGTCCTTCCAGATGTGCGCCCAGGATGTAGCTTTCATTTTTAGCTGACAAGCCAGCTTTTATTTTCAGACCTGAAAATTTTGTTTCGAACTCGTTGTGGAGCCATAAGCTTTGGAAGTCATCGCCGCGTTCGCCGCCAAAATGTCGAATCGTTAGGTTGGGACCGCGCGTGGCCATGGTTAGATACAAGTTGTGAAGAGCGTTAAGTAGTTGCTGTTGGAGTTCGTTTGTTGTATGGTAGTCCGACTGCGCTGCGTTGGTTGCGATTTCTGGAGGCACGGGGCACGACTGGCGAGTTGTTGTAGCAGTTGAAAATGTGTTCCAAGTTCGTCGCTGATGGAAGTTAGTTGGCGGTCGATCTGGTGATGAAGAGCTGCTACTCCAGTATCAACAGTCGTTAACGTTCGTGCTTGATGTCTTTGATCGAGGGCGCTGATACCTGATGAACCAGCACAAGCTGAATTGCGACGAGTCGCGTCGGGTTTGTTAGAAGCAATGGTGGCGGTAACGTCGGAGATGTCCGATTTTTTTTCGAAGGTGGAGTGTGGAGGTGTTATTGATTGGCTCTTGGGTAACGTAATGTTATTTTATAGCATTTTTGAATGCAGAATGTAGCAATGACCACGTGAAACTACAGAAGCAGTCCCATCGTGGTCGCCACTGTAACGCACACGCCCTTAGGGATACGGCTGGGGTCCTTGTTCGTATTCACAACGGTGGTTAAAATTTGCTATGCCTGATCCGCCTCGATTAGTCGCACCGGGGATCCAATCAATCCACGAATCCGTAAGCAAATTGTGATTTAACTAAATATTGACAATGAACTAGCTTGTAGAACCAACTATCGTAAGGAAGTTCGGATAGCGCGGAGAATGTCCTGCAAGAGTATGCGTTCAGGAAATGAGGCCGTGGACGTCGATACGAGCAGGTGCCAAGCAACGAACGTAAATACGTTCGGTTAAAGAACCACAAATGGGATTGCTAGGGATTTCCTGAATCTGTGGAGTTCGGAATGTGAGTTTCCTGAACGCGTTGGCTTTCAGAATGTGAGTTTCCTGAACGCGTTGGCGTTCGGAATAGAAGTCCCTGTATGTGTGAACGTTCGCAATGGAGTAACGTGAACGTGCTCACGACTTACTAATACTAATGTATTGAAGTGAATATTACGAGCGTCACTGCGTACGGATTGAGATTATTTGCGTTCGCAAGTGTGTTCGGAATTGTATGTAGTACTTATATAAATGTATAAGAGGTTTGGTTATAACCGCAATCGTTTAATGCTGATTATAAACCATGGTAACAAAATTCAGAACAGAGCATGCACATTGAGCGGATGAGAAGCTCTTCAGTTATCAAAGAACTAAGTTTATCTAGTTCTAATTACGTTGAGCGATGAGGCCAAGTTAACAGATGGGCTCAGCGTCGTTAATAGAAACTAATGAAAAAGCAGTCGCGAACAATGGTCGGACTGGAAAACAAAAATAAACCGAGAGAGCTGAAAACCGAGTGTCGAATGAACCAAGTGAGCCAAGAGAGCTCCTGATCCGCGCAACTCGTTTATATACTAGCAGAAATTGTTATTCTGGAATGTTGTTTCGAAATCAAGTCATCATAGAATATTTAAAAATTACGCTACTGATCAAATTATCACTCTTTCAACAGAAATCAAAATGTCATTATTTAAAAAATAATTATTAAAAGATATTTCAGAAATCTCACTAAAGCCGGCAACGAGAACCTTCTTGCTCAAAAGCAAAAATGTCAGGGCGTGTTCAACAGACTGGTCACATAACTGCAATACATCTAGAACCATCAAGCAATATATCAGATATATCGCACGCATATCAAAGAATTTCTTCAAAACAATCGAACAATCATGTTTCTCTGCGAAATGTCAACAAACCAGCTTTAAAACAAAATTCCTCTTTCTTCAAATACACTTAATAGAATATACAGAATGGTACAATTGTTATGACTATGTGATCGTTACAGCTGTATCTATAGTTTTTCGAAGAAATTACCTGACATCAAACACTTTTGGTATAATTGGATCTTGAAGTCCAGATAAAACTCCGAAGCATTCCCTGCAATGTGATCAATGGCTGAGTTATATATCGTTTAAAGATAAACTACACATTCAGTCAGCACAACATGGTGGCGAGAAGAAGATTGGTAAATACTTTGTGGATGGATTCCGCCGCGACAAAAATACTCAGTACGAATTCTTAGGATGCTTCATGCATGGTTGCCAATCGTGTTACGACGACGAAATGTTTAACAACTTTCTTAATAAGAAGATGAGAACTATTCGGAAACAAACAAGTAAACGGTTACAACGTATAGCTCAATATGGATACTTCTTCAAAATAATATGGAGCCATGAATGGGAAGAAATGAGAAAGAAATATCCTTTCATAAGTTTGTACCTCGAATCGAAGAATCTTGAAAGGGACGTGCTTGATATTCGATCTGCACTTCGAAGAGGGTCAGCACGATGGTTTCTGCATATAATATCAAAGACAACGAACGAACTTACTATAAAGATGTAAATTCATTATATCCTTTTGTTTTGAAGAACAAATAAATGCCTATCAAATTTCCGGAAATTATAACCGAAAACTTCCGCCCTATCAAAGAATATTTTGGATTGTCGTACTGCATGATACTTCCACCTGAAACTGCTATCCTTGGTGGGCTGCCATATTCTAGATCGGATGGAAAACTGATATTTTCACCTATGTCATACTTTTTCAACAGAGACATACAACAGAAAATGTACTCACGAAGCTAAATATCGATGCTTGCGAGGCGTAGGGACAACTATTGAAGTAATGTATGCATTTCAAAGAAACTAAACACTGATTGAAATCTACGAAGTATCGCACTTTAAAGAGCGATCGAAAACTGTGTTCAAGGACTACATTAACACCTATTTGAAGTTGAAGACTGAAGCCTCAGGATTCCCCCGAATGTCAGTCACAAGAAGATCAACAAATTGTTATACAACAATGGAAAGACAAAGAAGGCATACAACTAGATGTCAACAACATGAAAAAAAATCTTGGCATACGATCAATCGCAAAGCTGGCTCTAAATAGTCTATGTAAGTATTTTAGTCAATGTTTGGTTACTGTAATGTTCGTTTTATTTATAAAGTAGTGTTGGATTAATGTATATATAATTTTAGTTCGGTTGTGTTTATGTGTATGTCATACGTAACTTTTAAATGTTTATTTTGTTTCAGTGGGAAAGTGTGGTCAAAACATGAAAAATTGCAAAAGAAAAATAGGTCGACAACTACAGGCATGATGCTTGCCAACTACAAGCTAAAAAAAGAAATTGAAACTCCTGCAGCTTTCTCAAATATGCCTATTGCACGCTTCACGACAGCGCACGACCGTCTACATCTACTGGAATTAATGGAAAAAGTACAGAGGACGATCCTTTATTCTGAGGCTGACAGTTTGATATACGTGAGTGATAACAAAGGAAGAAAACTTGAAGAATCTGTGTTTCTGGGTGACTTAAAAACCCATTGGAAGGATCTTTCAATCCCAACGCATACATCACAGAGTTCTACTGCACAGGCGTCAAGAGCTACTGCTACAAGGTCAACGATGGCGGCAGTATTACCAATGTTTTAAAGATTAAGGGTTTCTAGCTAACAAGCGAAAATATGGACATACTGAACGAAGAAACCTTTATGGCTCGTTTACATTAATTTGTGTGCACCGTGATCTAGCTATGTCTCAACAGTCTAGCTTTACTACTTGGAACAACCAATAGTCATGGCTGACTATTTGTTTTGTCCGCATTTACTTAGATAGCTACGTTGGACAAGTTTGTCGTCATGGCGGTCAGACTGGACAAATAGATGAGTCTGGCGTACTGTTCCCGCGCTACGCAGCTGCCAAAATTTAAATTTTCCGCGCTGGATAACTGCCAAAATTTTAATTTACAGGCATCGGGCAGCTGCCAAAATTTGAATTTCCCGCGCTGGACAACTGCTAAAATTTTAATTTACCCAGCTGTACTGTAGTAAAAATTTTAATTTACAGCGTTGGACAGCTACCAATATTGAATTTTATGCGCTGGACAGCTTCCAAAATTTGAATTTCCCGCGCTGGACAACTGCCAAAGAATTTTCCGCTCTGGACAACTGTCAAAAGTTAAATTTACAGCGTTGAATAGGTGCCAAGATTTTAATTTCCTGCATTGGACAGCTGCCAAAATTTAAATTCAAATTCCAACGCTGTATAATTAAATTTTGGCAGTCGTTCAACGCTGGACAACTGCCAAAATTTAAATTTCCTGCTCTGGACAACCGTCAAAATTTAAATTTACAGGGTTGAACAGGTGCCAATATTCGAATTTCCTGCGCTGGCTAGCTTCCAAAATTTGAATTTTCCGCGCTGGACAGCAGCTAAAATTTAAATTCACAGCGGTGGACAGCTGCCAAAACTTGAATTTCTTGAATGGACAGCTGCCAAAATTTGAATTTCCGGCGCTGGGAAGCTGCCGAAATTTAAATTTACAGCATCGGGCAGCTGCCAAAATTTGAATTTCCCGCACTGGACAACTGCCAAAATTTTAATTTACCGAGCTGTACTATAATAAAAATTTAAATTCACAGCGGTGGACAGCTGCCAAAACTTGAATTTCCTGAACTGGACAGCTGCCAAAATTTGAATTTCCCGCGCTGGACAACTGCCAAAATTTGAATTTTCCGCGCTGGGCAGCTGCCGAAATTTAAATTTACAGCATTTGGCAGCTACCAAAATTTGTCCCATAACATCGTTTATACATTGAGATATGTACGACTGATATGTTATACTGTAATAATTTTGGGCTATTAAGGACATATTACATAGTCAGCGCTGACTGATAATAAAATCCATATAGTCACGGCAGACTGTTGCATATGTCCGTTGTAGTAGCTACGTTGTTACGCGGACATGCTCACAGTCGCCGCCCACTATTAGGACATAGCTAGGCCACGACGCACACAAATTAACGTAAATGAGCCATTAAATCTTTACTTCTGAGACAGTCAAATGAGCTGATGTTGAAAAACTTTGTGATTCAAAGGAAGAAAAAGTACCGTGGAACTATTTTCAAAGAACGTAATGAAGAAAATAAAATTTAATTTGAACAAAAGGCTTTTGTGTAAAGACTACACCACAAGATGTATTGGAGACAAAATGACTTGTGAAGATGATTTGATGTGAATATATATGTATTTTTATGTTGTATATTATATCCCAATAATAAAAATCAATTATATCCTGTGATTTATGTAAATATATCTACCTCAGCGCGAAGGGCACACAAAGCAACGAAGCGAATCAATAACGGATCGAGCAATAAATTTTTGTTCCTCATATTTTTACATATTTTATTTTTATATTTTTCAGATAACATTTATAGATGTCTTGTACAAAATGAAACAGAACTTTAGTAAAACGCATATCTTTCAAGTACATAAATTTTGTACATAGACAGAATATATGTACCTAAAATGATATGCATAAACCTGAAAATTATAGGAAATCAATAATAATATATAAAATTATGAGAAGCAGGAGAATCCTTCGATGTCGCGGAAGCTCCTAAAAATTAAAAAATAATAATCCTAAATATTTTATATAAATATATGATTTTTAATATATTTTATTATGCCATTATGAGTTTCAAAGTACAGGGACAGTCTGAGGCAAATAGTCCAATTGTTAAGTGTGTTACTTAAATACGTTTTTGGATTTTGGTTTACAGGGTTACAAATGTCTCTCAAAATATCTATACCGCTACCAATTTATAATTTTCCTTCTAATTTTTGTATCCTGAGATATGTTACAAAATCGAAAACTAGTAGCGTAACATTAAATCAGACAGTACTCTCTAATCCTTCACAAATGGTGTCTAGGCTACGGAGTCTGATTGGCTCGAACGATATCAAGTTTACTTACAGCACTACTACTGGAAAAGTTACAATTAAGTGCCTCAATGGAGCAAAACTTAACAACATTTCACCAATTTTAGTGAATGCTTTGGGTCTAGGTGCTAACTTCGTTTCAAGTACTACAGGCAAACATATGTGTGATATTGACTTTTATAACAGGGTCCTAGCTCTGCAGGCTGATTTTATTGAAGACCAAATTATTGAAAATAATTCACAAAAAAATTTAGCTCTTGTACCAAATTTACATACTGAAGACAGTAGCATCTTTTATGAACCTAAAAACAAAACTGTTGACAGCCGTTTTTGTGTTTTGTGGTCGATCACTCAAATGTTTGTCAAAACACAACGCACGTTTTTGAAGATTCTGAAAAGATGCTGTCACATTTTTTGCGGAGCATTCGAACGTTTGTCAAAACACAACGCACGTTTTTGATGTTTCTGAAAATGTGCCACTTGGGACCACAAAACGGCTGTCACCAAAAGGGGTCATATACTACTCGGGTCCCGATCCAAAAATATAAAAACCCAAAAAGTCAGCGATCAAGTCCGTCTGCAAAAATTTAAGACTTTTTCTAGCGGCGGGTCTGAGAACAAACTTTTCTCATAACCGAGTTAATTTCCAAGAATACACCCACCGGAGGGCATCCTATATGTTGTGTCTTGGCCCTGAATTTAGCCTAAACTCTGTACCTACCGATGTTTTGGATCATTTTATGTCTCCATCCGGTATTCAATACTTCCCGCGTCACAAACCCCCTTTTTACTTGATAGTTCCTGAATTTACGGTAGATGAATCCTAATTAATTTCGTGCTCTTAAGGGCACTGCCGTGCACTTTACACAATATGCAGCAACGAAACGCAACTAGCCTTCGAATCTAAAAGCTCCGTGTCCTAACTTTGAATGAGTGTTGCTAATCAAGTGAGCCAACGTCAGACAACTCTACCTATTCTAAGAACTTTTGGCTTGGCTTTATGCGCTACAGGATAGCCCTACAAATTTTAATGTTATCAAAATTTTTCGGTGCACAGTCTGACAAAACTCGAACAACAGACAAATTCAGGGTCAGGGTTTCCTGTTTTTTGAAGTCCACGTTTGATTCGTTTTTTTGGATATTAAATTAGGCAAGTAATTGCTCACTTTGAATTTCCTTTTAGACAGAGCGGTCGACGGCAATGAAACCTTGGTTGCTTGTGTTATGATTAGTTCCAACAATTCCGCTAGACCGTCAAGAATTTCACGCCATCGGTTTGATACTGACCTGGCCATGACTGCTCGCAAATCCGATCGCTGTAAACTGTTTGTAGCTGTCGCTTGGAAGAGGATCCAACCAGCCTTCGTGAAGTTTGGGCGTTTGTTGGATCTTGCGGTGCACCTGTCGTAATTCTTGTTTTATATAGAAGAGAATTGTTTCATCGTCAGTTGTACCGATTGGGCTTGCAACGTCTGTTATTGTTATATTAGCACCAACTGTGCTTGATGCGATAACGCGGTCAATCACCAAGGACCCGTGATTGTTGTACTGTGATGGATTATAGTTATCGTTAATGATGACCAGATCGTTGTTTTTATCGATATGTGCTGCCAGTTTTGTGCCTCGATTGTTTGGATGGATGTATAGCGTTCCAACTGTAGTGCTTGGCGATTAGGTCTCCTGCTATGACAAGGTCGTCTTAATTGGCAAGGAAGTGTTCGACCGTTTCCACTTCTTCGTAATTGCTTTGTTTTTGATAGGTGCAGAGTATGCACAGCTTTCTGTTGTGAGAACTGATGCAGCAGGCTACTGCTTCCATTGAGCTGGTTGAATTAGGTAATGTAATTTCGATTGGCCGAATTTGCTTCTTGACGAAGATAACAATGCCGTCTTTACATTGGTTTTAGTCTTTGTGAAATATGGCATAGTCGGATGTGAATCTGAGCTGTGTTTGTAGAGATACTCGCGTTTCATTCATGCGCATGCAATCGGTACTGTGGTTTCCGGTGAATTAAAGCGTAAGATCGGAGCGAAAAGATGTTCGACAAGGCCAAAACTATGCTAATCAAAGTTATTGTTTGTGCTTGGTGACCGCATTGACCATGTGGTCTTGGATGGCATCCATGACCGTTACGTTGCTTGTGATTGCATACGTTTGGAGTAACGAGTCAACAGTCATGTCCGTACAGAGGTAATAGCGGTCTGATTGTACAGTGATGTCTGCGACTTCTTGGGCAACCGTCGATACGTTTTCGTACATGCCAGCAACATTTGTACTGATTACGTCGCGTGTGAATCGAATTATCTGTCGTATCACTGTGTCGTAAGACACTTCGTTAGTTTGGTTGACTCCTGCGACTGTGGCGTATGAGTTTTTCTCTTTGTTCAATTGTTTCTGTTTCAAGGCTTGTTCAATTACTTCCGTTCTTTTGTTATGAGTGACTTGAATGATTTCCAGAGCAGTTGACACATTTTAGTATGCTTGCAAATCGCTTGGGAAGCGGAAGTTGACGCACTGGGAAGCGTATTTGCACTTGGCTGAGATGTGTCCGCACAGTTGTCATTTATATCATTGAGTTGGTATTAATCACAAATTGTTTTATGGTTCACAGGTTGTGTCCGAGGCGTATCCCGTTGGCAAGGTTTGGCTGAACCTCCTGTGCCTTCGGAATTTGTGTACTAGGACCAGTTCTGGCCCTAAGGGATCCCAGCTGCACCACCATATTGCTGGTGTGGTGCCCGGACAACCCCGGCTTCCACGACTCCCCGGTGATCTATGCGATGACCTAAGGGAACCGCTTAGCTTAGCAGGCTGCCGGCGGGTTAACCAGGGTGTTCGGCCTGGCCCCTATATTGGCCCACGTGTCTAGCGGTATGAAGGCCTCCCGAGGGAGAGTCAATCCTTACGCCTGCTCACAGGTAATAAGGCTGACTCGCCTTTCCCTCATAATCCATTGAACCCTCTAAGCGGGGTTCTCTGGTCCTGGTGTAACCTTGGCGAGATTCCCCATTGGTGTGTCCCTATGCACTATTGTCCCGTTTCTAATCTTAGAGCGTTGCACAACTGGCCCTGAAGCCTAGGCTATAAGCACGCGCAATTCCTAAAGGGCCTAGTCGAGATATGTTCCCTAAATTTTGATTACTAGGGATAACGCAGGGGCACTGAGGCGGAGGCCCCAGTTCCTTGACTGTCTCACCTATGCTTACTAGTGTTATCTATTGGGGGTGCGGGTTACGCAAAGCGACAAATACTGTGGGAGCATTCGCAGCGGGAGCGTTCCAGGCGATTCGAGCGAAACGTGGATATAATGCGGGGTGCAGAGGGGATTGTCGGCTCGGGCGTTTTAAATCCTTTAAGAGTTATGCGTATACTATTTGTGAAAACTCCTACCGAGGTCAAAAAATATGTAAAGCTCCGAATTGCTTCAATGAATTAGACACGGTTCAACTCGTTTACTGTTGAGCCCCTTTTTGTATTAATCACACATTGTAAACACCGCCCAATTGGGGCGTACGGTATTTATTTTACAGCGTTCATGATATAGCAACAATTTAATTTGGGTACCCTGCAAGATACCCTAACGTACATCTTGCAGCCCCTTTTCGAAAACGATTCCCAATAACTTTTAATTGAGCCTTTTTGAACACGATACCCTAACGAGTTGACTGATATTGACTAAACAAAATGTTTCCGACAGATCCAAAATTTTACACGACTTCAACAGCGACTGGAGTGGCTCGTGAACGGTCTCTCTAATCCAAACTCGCTCCCAGAGGGCTCCAGGAGAGGGTGGAGACATAGGCTTTCCCGTGATTGCACGGTTCGAAAACCCACATCCCACCAAAACTTGATGCGTTTTAGCTCACCGCCCGCTCCAGTCCCAGTTTCATTCCAGGCTCAATCATTGACTTCCTTTGAAATTTTTGATTAAAGTTCTGGTCCACTGTCGCTTGCATCGAATACTAACCAGAAACAATAGAAGCAGCGAACGAATGGGGATTCGACGCCGTTATTCGATTTTAGACACTTGGGGACAACTGGTGTCACCCGCGGATGCAAGCGGCCGCGCCCAAACACACTCCTGTCACCCCATGCAAGCCTTGCCTGGACTTCGACTAAGCACGACCCCTCACTACCAGCCTAAACAGTGTAAGTTTCGCCTAATCCTAAACAATGTAAATTTTGCTTGATCCTAGACAGTATAAATTTTGAGTGATCCGATGCACAGAAGCGATCATCAATCGAGACAGTCACGGTTCGTCGCCCAATGAAAGTGAGCTGCTATTTCCTGCTAAAGGAAGGGTAAAAAGCAGTCTGGACCCCCCTTGACCTGCCGAGATGACACGTCAGGAAGCAACAAAGGCTTTCGATCAAGGGCCGAAACTCCCAAGGCTCCCGGTCACCGTAGCTGCACGACCTGGGGTGCCTGGGCTTTTCCCCTTTTTGTAAATGTTAACGCAATCCCAAATTTATGAAGGCACGTGGGGTATCGCCCGAGAAGGGTCAAAACCGTGACGAGGATCGCGACTGCCTCGGTAGTCCTAAAAATCCAGAATGACGCGGGTTCACTTTCTTAGCATACTAAGATGCCTCTCTAAAACCTGTTCCTAAGCCCCATAATAGAAATTTTGACCACTCCTCGGACCTGTGAACGAAAAGAAACCGTCCGAGGAGCGGGGAACCAGTCGAGACGTATGCGGGCATAATTTTTGAACATTTCAGCGTGGTCTTGCGAATTTTAACGGGGCACGGCCTTTACGGGCGTGCGGAGTATCCTTCCGACACTCCAACGTCCGCAAGGGGCGCCCCTCTGCATAAGTAGAAAGAACTTCATCGCCAGGGGAAGCTCTCAACCGTGGGGGCAAGGCAAGAAACCACCCTGGTACATCTAGACGAAAAGAAAAGCGAAAACAAAAACTCTAGAGAAATAAAATTATAAATGGCGACAACCGCCAAAGCCTAAGCCAGAAAACTCGACTGGTCCCGATCGGGAAATCGGGCAGTCTTCTTTTATACTGTATATCTACCCCCTTTTTGTTCTCTCTACGGGGCCCAAAATTTTAAATTTTGAAAATTGAACAGCACATCCTGCCGGCGGCAAAAGGCATCTTATTTATGTACATAAGCAAAACCAGGCACGTAAGCTAACATATAAACAACAATTTGTTAAACGCAAGGCACATAACTGGCCACAGGCAATGTATATGAATGTTGGTCAGTGACGACCAAAACAATATAATTGATGCCCCCACGCAGACACGTTTTGGCAATCAGATTGGAGGGCTGCATAAACAACAAAATCTCGCGCTGGTCGGCGCGAGGTTTCCAAAATAGCGAAATATATCAGCGCTTTAGGCGCTTAGAATATTTACAAACTTTTCAAAATTTTTGTTTATATTTCAGGAACGAAAAGGAGTAGGCGGCCTGGGGCGGGATCGTATCCATGCCCTAGCTGGTCGCCTACTTATGAGAACCCCAAAATTTATGTAATTCCTCTAGGAGGCCCGTTAGAGGCAGTTAAGTGCGTGCACGATAGGAAAAATTTGGGTCCCGACTGAGTTATGGGATCCTACGGAGGTCCGTTAGGACGGGTGGCCCCGGTTTTCAGTGAAATGATTAGTATAGGGCCCAATTAAGGAACGGGGCTCCAAAAATCGGGGAGTTTTGGTTTGAGACGTAGTGACTTAGGACCCTAAAGTTTGAGAGTTTAAACGCTAGATTGGGGGTCCATAAGTACTGACAGATTGGGGTTAAGTGGACCCGAATGAGAAATTTTGAAGCCTTATAGATCCCTAATTACGATGTTATCGCCCCTTGTGCCTAAACTATAAAAAGATCCCCAAATTTTCAAAATTATAAAACACCCCTAATAAGTCAAAGTTATTCCCGCGCTGGTTTAATTTAGATCTCTTCTTATGTATTCAAAACGTGCCGAGAAATATATACATGTATATATCATAACTATTTCCTTCCTCTGCGTATCAGGACAGATCCCCGAACTCCGATTTAAAATAAAACCCCCGTTTGAACCTTGATAAGGATTCTGTACTTTACCTCGGCCCATCCTGACACGCAGGGGCATACACAATTTTCGTCGCACCTTAGCAACAAATATGACCACATTATATAATACTTTAGTTAAGGATGCGCACCGGAATCGACACTAGGGCACCTAATCTGCAAACTTGTTAAGTCTGATTGTGACGAATCGTGAAGTCTCTCCCCTTGTCCCCGGCCGATTCGACTACGCATCCGTCCCGCGTTCCAATACTAATCACTTATACAATAATACAACATTATTCATAATGTAATAGCATCCTGGGATCGATCGGACACCTCAACAGTAAAATTTTAATTCAGTTTTAGGTGCGAAATCACCCCGCGCACCTCGGGCTGGTGGAGCGTGACCGTATCAACACAATACAATGATGACATGGAATTTATTTTATAACAACGAAACAATAATGCACAAGTTATAGTCCGGATCACGCTCCACCGGTATCTGAGCGCCCTTTATCCGTTGAATTTTGACGCCCTTATGGCCTGATTTTGAAAATTGAGGATTCGACAAAATCTCGGGCTGTTACATTTGCACTTCGCCCAATGGCAATGTTACTTAGCTGGTGTCGGTTCGATTTGGAAAGCGTCGTATTTTGTCGACGCTCGTTATACCTTGTGACTCCAGTTCCTGGCTGATTTCATAATCTGTAACATCGGTGGCGATTCAGAGCGATTACGAGATATATTCGTGGCAATGGCAGTCTGAATCCGTCAGGACATACAATCTCGATGTGTTCACCTACATAATCAGGACGTCTATTAAGTATGCAGACAAGTTCTCACGATTCTATTGCTCTCGTCAGCTGAACCTCGAATCGATCTATAATACCGATGTGTCTGATATATCGGAATTGCAGCTGCGGCACAACAGCATTCAGTTCGTTTCTGACACTGAATTCCATTGGGTTAGGCTGTTCCCTGTTTGTTTGCATGCTGTTTTTGCCTTTCGACATTCGTAGTGGCTGTGGTACACTTTTGGGCAGAATGTATTTAGACACTGACGCAGCTTTTTTGTAGTTGGCTGCTTATAGATGATGGTTGTTTGCCCCTATACTTCCCACAGGTAAACATTGCACGTTTCCTTGTCAGGAGCCGATTTCGACTAGTGCGGTGTTTACGTTACAAAGGACGCTCCAATCCAGTAGTGTATAGTATACGCCTGCACTATATAATAGAACTGTTTGTGTACGAGACACCATTAACTCAAATGTCTAAGTCTGACTGTAGATTTCGAGCATTTCCGACTTTGATAAATTTGGAATTCGTAAAATTTCTATCGTTTTCGATTGCGCATATTTTTGGCCGCAACTGTATGGTCTACTTTGAACAAAACGCTAAAACCACTAGAACAGCTCCATCATTAACTTTCACATATGTGCTTATAAAGATGGTCTATCTGAAGCGAGAATGATTGAAACCAATGATAATTTAGTGATATATATGAAATAATGAATATAATATTCCATGCTGTATGTGCTCGTGCTTATATGCAACCTCATAGTCTAGCATCTAGCAAATTTCCACAACGCTCTCACCAGTGAACGCAGTACAATAATATTTATTATTTTGTCATTGACATACTAGTAGCTCTATCCAGATTGAAGAACGTAGTGAAGCATACGCACACCTATGCCTTTTGTATACAGAGCCAATCAGCTCTCGATAGCATACGTCGATATGCCATATGTGGATATCACACGATACCGCAAAACATAGAACAAAACTAACACCGGCACTAGGTTTCCCATGCCGGAAAACTACCAAAGTGTAAGCTATGAGCCTCCCAGGACGCCACAATAAAATTGGAAATTTTGGATCGATGAACCATCGGAGCCCCACACCCATGAACCATGGCTCGAAGAGCAAACTCAAGACCGGCAATGAGTTTCCCACGCCCCAAATCCGCCAAGTAAAACTTTCCAGACGTCCAGAAAGTAAAACAATTTTCGATTTTTCTGTCAAGAAACAACGAGGCGGCAATGCCTCAAAACCCATAAACCGGAGCCTTAATCGCAAAACAAAAAAGAGGTATCGGCATTTATCATTTTACCATGAAATAAAATCAACCAGAGAAAAAATCATGTTATATAAGATAAAAATAACATTGCTCCCGTGAAGGATACAAAATCGACCCCATTTTAACCTGTCACCCGAACCAAATCGGATCCATGCCCGTACCCATGAAACCATAGGTCGCGTAAAACCAATACAGGCAATGAGTTTACCTTGCCCGAAAACCCCCAAGCGAAACTTTTCAGCCACCCAGGACGTCTGAACAAATTTTCTAATTTTGGGTCGAGGAACCACGAGGGTGCCATACCTCAAACCCCATAACTCCAAAACCGGAGCCTTAATCGAAACACAAAACAGAGGCGTCGGCATTTATCATTATACTATGAAATAAAACAAACCAGTAAGATAAAAATAACCTTGCTTCCGTGAAGGGTACTAAAATGGGTAAAACCTCCATTTTAACCTCTGACCGCGAACCAAATGAGCGCCATACCCTTGTACCGAATAGAACCATGGGTCGCAGAGTAAAACCAACATCAATGAGTCTCGCTTGCTCGAAAACCCCCAAGTGAAACTTTTCATCCTCCCAATACGTCAGAACAAATTTTCTAATTTTGGGTCGAGGAACCATGAGGGTGCCATACCTCAAACCACATAACTCCAAAACCGGAGCCTTAATCGAAAAACAGACAAGAGGCATCGGCATTTATCATTTTACTACGAAATAAAACAAACCAGAGAAAGAAATTCAAATGTTATGATAAAAATAACCTTGCTTTCGTGAAGGGTACTAAAATGGGGCAAAAAATCCCACATTTTGACCCCTGACCCAGACCCAAATCAAAAAAAAACAATGGGGAATATACACGGTAAATCGGCTATGCGGGTTCGTTCGAATGTCGGTCCGGCCGATCACGCGCACACACAGACGGAATTTAAAAAATTTCACCACTGCAACACACAATCTACGCTACGTTCTAACAATAGTACCAAACACAATAATTTTCTATATACATACTAATTTGTGACTGGTGGGTAGCCAGGTCCAGTTTTGTTGAAAAGTTCCGCGACAAACTAAACCTCAAGAGTTGACGCGGTACAAGAGCCGCATGCTAAGTAATTATTTATAGAATAAGCTATTTTGGAACAATAGGTTTCCAGCTACTGCCGTTCAATTTTTCTACTTTACGCCAGTGTTGGGCACCGACCGGAAAAGCCCACATAACTTAGCCACGACTGCCGACCGTTTTACCACAGAAAACTACGACCGGAGCACAACATAACTAAGGCTCAGACGAAACCGCTTAATCGGTTAACCGACTACTCTGATTTTACTACCATTCGAATCAGGTCGTCAATGCGGTTCGAATGGTACATATAAGACAGATTATGTAATTGATTAAGTTTACACTTTTGAAAATAATCTTTTGCGTACTGGTGTAGTGGCGCACATTTTTTAGAAACAGATAAAACGAAATTCACGGTGGGAATGTGGCTAAAGTTGGGCGTTTGCATTTAAAGGTATTATATACATATGTAAGTATCGTCGACAGTATAAAACGGTTAAAATATCGCTATACTTTTGAACGCCAAAGCTGGAGTCCCTATCAACTGCTGGTATGGTCGCTACAATGGTTCGTTCTGAAATGTAAGCTGTTTTTGAGGCTGCTTGGCATAGTTTGTTGTTACACTGTAATAAGGCAGCGTAAACATCATTGTGGTTTTATACGAAACCGTGTAGTGGACTAGTGCAATTTTGTGCATAATCAGCAAGGAAAAATTTGAAGGTTTTGAAAAAAATATCGCATATTTTAGAAAATAAAACTTGGAGAGGACCGCCGGCCGTACTGTTACATACGAAAAGCCGCTGGTCATTCATTTTTCTGGCCGGCCGGTATATCGACGGCTGTTTAACGACCAGCCGCTGCCCAACACTACTTTAAACTTCGTAAACTGTTGTACTTTAGTCAAACACATAAGTAGCAACATCTGGCAAATTAATTGTTGGTGTGACCTAGAGTTTCCGATCCAGCATTCAATATATGCACGTAATTTATCTACCTAGTCAAGAATTCATCACCGGAACTGGAAGATATCAACGTATTCAGCTGCTTGTATTTGTCAATCAACTCCTCCTAAAATAACTCATTGTAGTCTACAACACTTGACCGCAACAATACCGGCGGTATTGTGCAGCTACAGTTTCAGTTGTTATTGCGATGGCAGTTCGGATCTAAAATTCTTTTAAATAAACTAAATGACTAGTATCTCGCATACGAGGGTGAAACGCAGCGAGCATGGTTTCATTTTATGTAATCACCTGTAACAGGCTGTGCTTGATGTATATAACAACCCAAAATTTCTGGAATCCTTAACCCATTGAAAACCCTAAAGCCTTGTCGAGCCTAAACCCATCCAAAACAACTGGCAATGCATCAACTAAACCAATCAGCATCTGCCAAACCATCGCATGCAGCGTACGAAAATCTACATATATATGCCATTCTTGGTGCCCTGTACGACATATAAAACCAAACTACTGAAAACAGACTATAATATTCTTAAAATCAGGTTCATTGACCCAAAACCATGAAAGCGTTTCAAAAACATTGAAATATTCGTGCTGGAGTCTAGATAATCAAGCCATAATATTCAGAATTTACTGGAAAACTTATATACACAATATTATTCTTGATGTCCTGTACGCAATATTAACCAAACAACTGAAGACAGACTATATTCTGTTAATCGGGTTCCAATGACAACAAACCCACAAAATAGGTACGCTGAACTCTAGCTAACTAATTCATTGTAGTTAGCGTTCAGAAAAACCTATATTCCATTCTTGATTCTCTGTACGCAATAGATAACCAAACAACTGACGACAGATTATATTATATAAATCAGGTTCATTGACCCTAAACCCATGAAAAGGCACGAAATATACACGCATGACTCTAAATAAACCAAATCAGTGTATTCAACGTTCAGAAAAACCTGTATATACAATTCGTGATTCCCAGCACGCAATACACAGCCCAACAAAAATGAAAACAATCTACATTTTAGAAATCGGGATCGTCAAGATTAAAACCCTAGAAACCCCGTGAAATGGTACATAATATAGTCAAGTTGGGTCTAGACGGCAAAGCCATCGTATGCAGCGTGTTTGATAACCTAGGCACTGATTTTAAGGTAAAACACACAATAACAAGCCAAAATTTGAAAAAAAATCGCAGTTTCTCTGAAAAGGTCGACGGATCTTTGGGCCTACTGCGGCCTATAAATTGTCTCCAGAAAAAGTTGTGGTCAGCAAAGTTGTATATCTCGATGAACTGATTCATGTAAGATGCTTTCCTTTTTCGATGTGAAGCCTGTCGCGAGATATGGGCTGCGAAATACTGGTACGGGTATGGCCAAATTTAAGCGAATGAACCCTAAAGACCTTGGTTTTTCCCATTTTGACAGGGGAAGATGAATTCGTAGCAGCTCGCGTTCAACTAAAGGGTAAATCTACATCACTTTTATTATCAAACAAAAAATTATCGAAATTCAGCCATCGAAGGAGTTTTGAATGCCAGCGACAAATAAAAACAGAGTTTTACACGATATCCCCTAGCACGCTCAGTGGAAACTCCGCTCGATTATTACTTGCAAACAACCATACACCAGCCGATTTTGCAATAATTGAGCATTAGTTAATTAGACAATATCCACCAATAAACGGGTCAGTGCACCTTTACACGAGCTATACGGACGGTTACCTATAAGTAATCTTTAGCAATTATAAGCAAAAGAGATTAGGAAAATTGAGGAAGGCGAGAAAATCATTGGTTACCCCCTCCGCCAAAGCCACTCTACTCCCTTGAGTTGACGGACGATTATGCATAGCAGGGACAATCAAATTTATATACTGAAACATAGAACGATTTTCATCAATGCAACGAATCGGTCGTTTGCAAATAATTCAACTCATGTATAGGTTCTACTGCATTAAAACGAAAATGGCCGTTTGCGATCAATGGAAATTGATTGCGTTTAATTTAACGAATATTATTTAAAGCAAAATGTTAAGTTGCGATACTATGCGATTCCGCATGCGTTCAATTATTCCTGCGCATAACTGTGATTGGCAGCGCAGAAATAAGGTCAATTATTTATAATGCTATTAAAGATGTAGTATTATCTAATATTAACAATATTTTATCAACATGGAGATTTTGTTCAAATACTAAAAATTATTTTACGCTTTTGACAGCACAAAAGCATAACTATAAGATTCGAAAAATATGCTAAAAGTAACATCCAAATGAGTCTCAAACTAAATTCCTGATGTTTTACGTACAAAAATTAAATGCCCAAAACTAGTTTAATGACAAAAATTTTTACATTACAGAACAACTATTACTATTAAAATACGAGCGAGCAAAAAAACAAAATTGAAAATTTCAATATAATTTTCCCTAATTAATCGCGAGCGAGCAGCGGTCAAATGCGGAGAGTACTCACCACAGTTGACTATTACGAGCGACCAAAAACGAATTTTAAAATAATTTTCCCAGCAGTAATCGCGAGGAAGCAGTGGTCTATTGTGGAGAGTACTCACCACAATTACTTATCGGCTTACGAGCGAGCAAAAAACAAATTCTAAAATTTCAAAACAAGTTTCACAGCAGTAATCGCGAGCGAGCAGCGGTCAAATGCGGAAATTACTCACCACAATTGACAATCGGCTTACAAGCGAGCAAAAAACAAATTTCAAAGTTTCACAATAATTTTCCCAGGAGTAGTCGCAAGTGAGCAGAGGTCAAATGTGGAGGGTACTGTAATTTACTATAATTATCCTACACAAAACCAAACTAATCGCTTAACGCAGGTGATCCAACTATTAAGATCTACAGCAGTGAAAAACGTACAGATTCTTCTTCAGTTCTTCCTGTCGCCAATTTGTCGTCAAGAAACGATCGAAAGCCGTCGATACTGCTGCATTCCTAAACCAAAATTAGTAATAAAATGTTCAATAATTTCAAACATAGAAAATATCGTTTTGATCAATATTAATATGGATCAACAAGGACGCGTTGAAACTGCCAAAGCAACAATTTCGTTTTGATCTATATTAATATGGATCAACGAGGACGTGTTGAAACTGCCAAAGCGACAATTTCGTTTCTTGAAAATGCTTATCAAAATTACAGCCGTAAAGAATTTCGCTCTCAAAAATTCCCAAATGAATTTTTCGATTATCGGTATCGGCATTTTTGAAACAGCAAAAATACAAATATGGCAACAGTTAGAAAAAATTTAACCATTCCCTAATGTACTCTTGATAATACGCAATAACGTGCAATCACAATCTTGTTTTGAAATAACAAGGTAATCAAGAATTTTACCAATATCTTAGTCGTTTATTTTCGTGTTGGCTCAAAATAATTAATTAATCATGCTTAGTCGCTTGTAGAAGCACAGTTACAATCAGAATTAAGTGCTCAAAAATCCATCGAAGTTTCGTTCGATTTCGATCGTTTGCGTTTAAACGAAAATCGATCGTTTAAACGAAAGTGTCGATTAATATAACGAATTTCGATTACGTCGAAATAAAAAATAATTTAATAAAAAATGTTAGTTCGCGTTTAATTTCACGAATTTCGGTTGTGTTGAAATAAAAAATGTTAGTTTGCGTTTAACGAATTTCGTTTAAACGAAGATCGATCGATTGCGTTTTCGTTTGATTTCGTCTGCGTTCAATTTTATAAGCACTTAATTCTGAGTGTAACTATAATTTAACAAATAAACATTATTTTAGTCGGAAAATAGCAATAAATAGGCAAAACCTAATATGAATTTCTGCCAAAAATATAGTAGGTCAGACTTGGATTCAAATGAATTAAAAAACGAGCGAATCAAACAGTAATAATATGCGAAGGAACATGGGTAATCGTAAAAGTGCTGCACTAAAAATTTTCGAGGAGTGACTCCCAATATGTGATATAAAAATACGACCATTTAATACAAGATGTCTTTTCTGTTCCTAGGTTGTAATCTGACTTAACTCCACCTTGATATAACGTACGATCAATGTCACAGTTTGACACACCGGATTAGCCTAACAAAGCAAAATAATCATCGAAAATTGTAACCAAAAATTGCTATTCACAAAAATACATCATTTTTAAAATGTACGGTAGACAGTTACCTGTTGAGTTTAGTAATATTAGGAAAGCGTAATTATCCGTTTCCCAAATATCGATACACAAAGCCGATTTCAATCGTCTTGCCTTGTCCGCACTTATACTCCGAAAGGCAACGAAAACGACGTATCCGGAACGAGGCACCATCAGGTACGTAATTATTATATGGATAAATCGGACAATTCAGATAGCATAACCATCCAAAAAATTAAACAATTTCGACAAAGAAACACTCGCGAAGCATGTCTTCGTTGTACTTCAGTAACGCAACGTAACCATTCAGAACACTTACAGTACGCACCAGAAATGTCTATCATTTCTTAACCTACGACAGCATAACCATCCAAAAAAATTGAACGATTTCAACAAAAAACACTCGTGAAGCATGTCTTCGTTGTACTTCAGTAATGCAACGTAAACTTTCAGAACACTTACAGTACGCACCAGAAATGACTATCATTTGTTAACCCTCTCACGCCCGTAAGGTCCAAATGGACCAAACGCACATTGCGACTCGTTGTGTTTACTGCGTTTGTCGTATATCGTACGTTTGAACGTGCGTTGTTGTTCGCTCGCATTGTGAGGCTCGTCATTAAAGAACCGAGCAACAGCTCTCAGATAGCTCAGTGGTTTGTGTACACAAGTTTCAATCGTACGTTTCGGGTTCGATCCCTGGCGCAGGCTTGAGTTTGTCAAACATTCCACGATACTCAAATTAATTCGGGCATGAAAGGGTTAAGCTACGACAGCATAACCATCCAAAAAATTGAATGATTTCGACAAAGAAATACTCGCGAAGCATGTCTTCGTTGTACTTCAGTAATGCAACGTAAAGATTCCGAACACATACAGTATGTACGCACCAGAAATGTCTATCATTTCTTAAGCTACGACAGCATGACCATCCAAAAAATTGAACGATTTCGGCAAATAAACACTCGCGAAGCATGTCTTCGTTGTACTTCAGTAATGCAACGTAATCATTCAGAACACCATACAGTACGCACAGAAATATCTATCATTTCTTAAGCTACGACAGCATAACCATCCAAAAAATTGAACGATTTCGACAAATAAACACTCGCGAAACATGTTTTCGTTGCACTTCAGTAATGCAACGTAATCATTCAGAACACATACAGTAGGCACCAGAAATGTCATCATTTCTTAAGCTACGACAGCATAACCATCCAAGAAATTGAACGATTTCGACAAATAAACACTCGCGAAGCATGTCTTCGTTGTACTTCAGTAATGCAACGTAATCATTCAGAACACATACAGTAGGCACCAGAAATGTCTATCATTTCTTAAGCTACGACAGCTTGAGCTATGGAGTGGTTTTATAACAGGCCGCGAAAAGCGACCATCGTGCAAGTATCCATCAATTCTGCCAGGTGCTGTATAGTTCGACTCAGCTAGAAAGCTCGAAACCGTTACCTCATAGCAATATTTTGTATTATCACCTGCACAGCTGCAGCGAGAACTACAAAATCTGCAACGTCTGACTGTCCGTCCGTTCAATAACTACTGGGCCGATTTAAATTTTTTTGTTTGAAAGGCCTACTACACTTCAGGTGCAAGAGATATAGTTTTTGCCAAAAGTTGCTTTAGTTAATTGGTAATTAACTATTAATTAAGCGTGTCAGGCTATTTTTAGCATTTTAAAACAAAATTTGTTTATTTTTCAATCAATAATTAGTGCAAAGCTAATATTTTGGTGCGTAAACTGCATCTCGCCATGCTGAGTAAGAATCTGGTGTTTATTACTGTTCGATGATATTAAAAACATGCTGATTAGTTAGTTAACTAACTACTAATTACTTGACTAATTTTTACAAATTTTTAAAGTTCTCTGAAATAAAAAAGTGCACACAGGGGTTTATCAATGCCGCTGATCACGAATATGACATTTCTGAAGCTCTTATACTTGGCCGTATATACTAATTAGTTAATTTTATGCAAATTTTAAGATCGCCCAAAGATTGCTGCTTTGTTGCGCTCGGGGGTTTTCGATGTCGCTGATCATGAATATGTGACTTTTAAGCTCTACAATTTTATCATGTGCGCTAATTAGTTAATTAATTAAACAAATAGTTGATATTAATAATTAGTTACCTAATTTTTAGCTAGCTAGCTTTTTGTATGGTGAATTTGACATCAATTGTATAAAACGTGATATAAGATATAAAATACTTTTACTATTGCGCCGCTCACTGTTTGTAATTTATTAGGTTTACTAGTTATTAGTAATAGCGAAAAACGAACGAACATCGACAGAGCATCGATCAATTCCGGCAGGCTCTGTACATTACGTCTTAGCTAGAAAGCTCAAAATCGTTATCCGACAATAATCTTGTAATATCATCTTCTCGGTCGCAGCGAGAACTACAGGCTTACTTTTGTTGGCGCCACGACAATCTACCACTAATCGGTTGCGTTATCATTAGCAACAGCCATTCTTATTTACGCCTGGTAGTTGCTTTATAATACCGTTTTTGATTCTATGACTATCTACATTATCTACGTCTATTACGGCTAAACCCAATGGTCTCGGTGCAGTATCTAGCCAAAATATATTTTGGTGAATAATTTACAGCAATAAACGCTATAAAACACGCTCTGAACTTCGCCTTACTGCTGTCGAGTTTATATCAAAAGCATAAGACGTTGTACCTTTCGTGCTTCGGAACAATTATTGACAAGCTCAAGCAAGCTATCGCAAACAAGATCTCTGATTTGCTGGTTCTGTGTTGTAGTTAGAGTAGCGACAAGCTGTTGATGAATACCCATTGCCAAAGCAGTTTCTGAAAAATAAAAAATGTTTTAATGCAAAATTACTCAGTTGCAAGGTGGAAGAAAATTTTCGCAAAAAGACAATGGCATACAGCAAGAGTTCAAGATTATTCATTCTTCAATAAATTATCACGAACTCTTATACAGTCACGGACAAAATAAGTGCATACAAAACGAACGAGAAACGCGAACGAAAGTTAGAACGTTCGTTTACAAACAGACGCGATAGGCAAACGAAATTTATCGTACTTTTGAACGAAAGTTTTTGCGTTTGTTTGTGGACGTACGTAAACGCAAGCAAACGTTGAAACGTTCGTTTATAAACAAACGTTACATTCGTTTTTGTGCACTTATTTTTGTCCACGACTATATAAAGCAATATTTATTAATTGATATTGATACAACTCCTAAGGACATGATTCAACCAGAATTTACGCATACTGTGCAAGCGTGATCGTTCAGCACATCTGTCTAGCAATATTTTCGCCACATTCAGCCTTTGCAAGTCTTATCAGTTTAGAGTAATCCCATACCCATAACAGGTGGTACATGTCACCTTTCAAGACGCAGACGTTATATCGTTAGTAACAGAGCAGCCAACAGCGGGGAAGGGGGTTCAGGGGCAACATCACCCGACACAGGCTTAAGACACGGCTCATATAGGCACCTTAACTTAGGCTTAGTGCATATAGAGCGGCATAGCGCACATTTCATTTTCGATCTAAACGTTACATTGGCCAAACATGAGATGCCGATTAGTGTGCTACACAAAAGTATTTCCAACCTGTGGCACTAAAATTAATATGTTTAGAACAGGCATCATTGAACCAATATGTATCCCATAGGGACAGCACATACACCAAAAACACAAGAGTGCCATGCTGATATATTACCAAGTTTCCGAAATGTGGAGAACTGTAAGGTCTCAAACTAAATTTGTATCTTATTATAATCAACCCTTATTATATTTTTAAACTAACTCAAACGTATAGGCAACGAGAATAGAAAGCTTCTAATTTATTGTGAATAGAGATCCAGTAGGAATATTAGAAACAGCAAAACCGACAATCTTTACGTTCCAAAAATGCCGATCTTGTTAATGATCTGTATGTCCTTTTTGTTTGCTGAGTTCGTTAACTACTCGCGTATCGCTTAACTATGGAAACAACATTAAAGACGTTTAAGCCGTGTGCAAAATTCCAGATACGCGACAGACTTCCTATTCCACAATTTTACGCAAATATACTAAAGAAAAATATTAGATTTTGCGGTGCCAAAATTGGCTATTTTTGCGTGTTGCATCATAGCCAAAATGCTCAATGACAAAATCAAACAAACTAAGGTTTTGACCGTGTTCACCAACTCTATTATCCAATCATTCGCCACCAACTGTGAAAAAAACCATTTAGAATAATTTTGAAAATTTCATATTTCGCAACATTTCATCGCAAAATTACCTTTTTACAAGCAAACGGCTCAACACAAAACCAAATTCGAAAATTTTCATTATTAAATTTGCAATAATTTATTAGTTTTTGATTCGAGATCGCCTGAACGCAAAGACCGACCAAAGACCAGCTTACTAAAATCGAGAACCATTTCGTTTATGGACATCTCTCATTATATTATATTATAACTTCAAAACAATAACTTTTATAGTAAAAATATAAGTATGAATCCCTTTGGAGCAAAGTAGACTCTGTGTGACGTCATTTTGGGTAATTTTTGAAAACTTATCCCAGCATACTACCTGATCGAAAAAATATCGTTCAGATAGTGCAGCCCAAACTTATTATATTAGGTCATGTTTAATAGTAATTATTATCACTTCACGAAATAAAAAACTATTTGCAATATACTATTTACAACAGAGTTCCCGCGGAATTCAGGGAACCATTTTTTCTGTGTATCCGGGCGCCAAAATTCTGTTTCAAATTATTCAGTAAATATGTCCAAAATATTTTTATTTCAAAATCTCGCGTCTTTAACACAATATTTTGTTTCAACAATTCTGATTTTCCAAATCCGAAATTTCTGAGATTTCTTCGCGAATAAAATACTCAGATAGGAGTTCATTTTTGTAACATTAAAGTTATTTTAATATAAAAAATTTTGATGTCCGGAGGTGCAGGAGCCAAAGTATTGCAGCCAGCTGAAGGGTAAATGGGAACTTTAAACAAAAAATGAAATCAGATTGACACTGAATTTTTTTCTAGAAATGGTTTTGCAATCCTCAAATTTTGCCCTGTTTTAAAATGAAAAATTTCCCAGTTTTCCAGTAAAAATCGCAGTTTTCCCTGTTACTGGGGAACCCAGTTATTAACAAAAATACGACGCAGGACATATTTAGTGTTGTATTTAACAAAAAATTATCGTTATGGGAATTTAAAAATCTGCGTTATAAGACCGAGTTGTTTCGACGCTTGTAACACTGTTCAGGACCCAGTCTACTACGACACATTATATACTTCGATTTTCTGCCTTCAATAATAGATAGCTTAGCAAGAATGCTGTTTTCGAGATCAGTTTCGCGTTGTCGGACTGTAACGCACGTAGCAGATAAGACATTCCGTCGCTTGAAATAAATTCGGCTTCTGATGGCGAATGCCCGCGTATTATACCTAAAAATGAAGCAGTGCCAGGTTTGAGTTTGACATAGTCTAATTAATAGCTAAGTTCGTCAGCAGTATAATAATGTGCGAAATTTGTTAAAATTATGAGTTTCGTAAAACTTCGGAAATTCACCCCACCACTTACCCACGTCCACCGCCGAAAACCTCCCCCGACCAATCCATCTATTCCCACTGAGTCTGTGAACCTTGGATACACATGTATGAACTCCATACAGTTTCGCTTTTATGATGGTCTGGAATAACTATACATAATTAAACAGGATAACCCAACGGCATCAATGTCGTATATATTTTACTGAAATATTACACAAACATTACCGTGTATATTTTAACTGTAGGATATGAGAAACCGTGTATGTATACATGCCTGTAATATAGTTATAAATGAATTTAGTCCGTTAACGATTGAATCCTAATTGGCCCAGCTAAATACAACCCGACTCTGGAAAAAATGATAGCATATTCTATTTAACTGTAGAAACTTAAATAATAATTCCCTAATAAGTCGATGTTTGCAGTATATATATTTTAAGCTTGAGATTGGCACCAACCAGACGGGCACGATGCTTGACCTATTCCCTGGCATCGTTGAATAGCCGGAGTACCATCAGAACACATTGGGATGGGTTCTTTGCAGCATCCCCCGTTTTCACATTTGTAACCTAAAATTACAACATTGATTTTGTTTTTATAAAAATAAATCCATATCTCAAGTTGTTAACATAAAATGGTTAAAATTTAAAAATTTACACTTTTGATAGCAAACGTTTCGATTTAGATGTCATCAATGTATGTAATGTGATTTGACGTTGTTTGTCCTGTAATAAGTTTAAAATATTAACTTGGGATCGATCTCGATTAGCGTTTCCTTATAAGATAAAAAGAAAACCGACCAACTGAATCAGGAATATCTCGAAAGTTGATCAGATTAGAAATATATGATCTATAATTTGACATAAAAAACTATGTTAGCATTTGTAAGATTATGAGAATAATGATTCAAAATTTATATTTTTTGATAAATAGCGCAACATAGTTTATAGATCATCATAATCGCGGTCGTACGTGTGTCAAATCTAGTTGTAGATGCGTATCTACAAATCTAGGCCTTGTCATATTTCTACTGTTAAATTATATTTCTTGGCCATTTTACACAATATAAACTTTATAGTTTGCAATAAGAGTATGTGTGGAATTGATCGATCTATTTAACTGAAATGATCATAAATCATTAAAAATTGAAATCTCTTAACAGTTTGATTCATAATTTTTGGTATAACTAGTAGAAAATTGCAGATAAGATGAAATCTCTAATTTTCGATGTGATAAGATACATGGATACCTTAAACAGTGTCATTTTTAATATTTTTCCAGCAGATTTTGCATTCCACTTTTGTGGCAAATGTAGTTCAAAATTTGAAAGAATTTCAGTTCCTCATCGGTAATATACGTATCGCTTAACCCAGAGCTGATGTTATATCCATGCTTATATTACCTTAAAGTTATTTGAAACTTCTAGTGCCTTTCTCTAAAATCCATCAATAAATAGATGTACATCGGCAAAACCATGCCCCCAAAATGTAATAATTGTGCTGGAGAATACAACTATAAATATAGGGCTTAAGTCAAAGATTCGAAACGTAAGCCTTTTTAATAGACGTACTGAACCTGTCTCAAGGTCGTAAATGGAAACCGCCATATCGTATCATTCGACAGTACCGACCTATTATTTGTTATTCCTTAACGAAAATCAGTAATAAATTAATCCCCAGCAACCGAGATCATATTTTCATCAATTATTCCTGTTGTAACGTATGCATAGTTAAACTAATGTAATCAATACGTTGAAAGTTGCCTGCTGCTACTTCTTCGAACTCACCACTGACTATATCTATATATTTTTACATTATTGTTCGTATTTTGATATTATTTTTATGTCATTGTAACTTAACTATACCATCAAGACTGTAGAAATTGATGTGCAGAACACTCTAAAGTTCGAGCTTTACTCAAAGATTCGAAAAGTAAGCTATTTTAAAATCTTTGACATACTGAACCTGTCTCAAGGTCGTAAATAGAAAGACTTAGTATCGAGCACTGACTTGTCATTTATTATTCCTTAACGAAAGTCAGTAATAACTTATGACCCGGAAAATAAAATTATATTTCCATCAATTATTTCTTAAATAAACTACCCATAATTAAACTAAAGTAATCACATGTTGAAAGCTGTTTACTGTGACTTTTTTGAGCCCACGATTGACAACATCCGTACAGTTTCGATATTATTGTGTTCAATACAAGCTTACCAATCAATCAATCGTCACGTATATGTTGAGAAATATGTGTGCTATTTACAAGCATTAAAATAGTTACAACGGAAATAATCCTTGTGGTTGCTGAAGACAACCTTCGATAATAAGCTAACCGCAAGTGGCCATAGTGTTCCAAAACCCTCAAAACCATTAGATTTAAGTATTTTTGCAATACACACATAGCATTTTGCACTGAGTTAACATACACACACTCGAAGATTTTATTAAAGCATTAAAAGCAAGCACATTGGCATAAATATACTCAGTTGTGTTTATGGGAATACAGGGTATATCGTGGTGTTAACCATATAAGTTTGTGGTTCATTACGCATTGTGCGGCACGTTTTACTCGCGCGACGATTATCGGGATTTTTCCACTTGTTGACCCCTTGTATTTATTAATTACACATTGTGCGGTACGTTTTATTTGTGCGACGATAATAGGGATATTGTCGCTGACCATTTGTCTTCAATATTTACATGATTATTATTAATGCTATTGTATAACTGTATTTAACTAAAATTCTATTATTATGTAGTAATAATATTTCGTAGTAGTCTAAAATTTCTAAATTCATTGGTACAACAGTGAGTAAACACAATACCGACATTTTCTTAAGCTTTACAAATAATATGAAAATAAATTTTAGTGGTGTTTTGTTGTATTTTGAAAGTAGAAGGTAGTAGTAAAAATCTATATGTATCACCGCATGGAATTTGTGACATTCAAGATATCGAACAATCTAAGCACTCCGACAAGCAAATGTTTGCAATATTTTTACTGGGAGCTCAAAAATCAAGCCTGGTGTTCGCATAGTAAACCGATCCACTCAATCATTATACAACCTTGCGCTAACGTAATGGTTCGTAACACGTGTTTGAAAGATACTGAGATGAACCCGGCCCCTATAAAGACCACAACCTAGTGTCAGGACCCAACTTGTACTGAACTTTTCCATGGTTGTGACAAAATAACTGCCATTGCTTACCGAGTGGGCAATTTGACTGGCCATAACCTTGACAACGTTGCATCGCTGTTGTGCCGTCGGGACACCGCGGCATCGGCGAAATACAGCAGCCGCCGTTCTCACATGTGTAACCTTGAAAAAATACGTTCAAACATTACCGTGTCAAATTGCAAAAGAATGTATTCGCTACGTCGGTATTACGCATTTATACCGTGTCCGCAAAAATACGTAAACTCACTGCAGATTGTAAAAGCAAGTCACAAGCTGGTTTTCAGTGGACACATTAAGCAAAATGTATTAAAATGATACAGTTGTAGCAGTTTAATTTCAAATTGTTTGATTTGAATTTGATTTTGATAGCTCAATCATATTTTCAGAAAATACACATCAAATCTCCGAATACTTATATGTACATACTAAAGCACAACGTTTCATAAACGAAAACGCTTTGTCAAAGAACCATCACTAGTCTAAATTGTCTCATCTTACTGGGTTGTGAAACAAATTGTAAAAACATTCAACTTGGCTTTAAATAGCCGCATAATTTTAAAAATCAATGGTGGAATTATATAGCAAACTATTAGTAAGATTGATATAAAATTGTGAAAGATAGCGGTAGCAGCATATTTTCGCCGGCAATATCCTATGAAAAGTGACGCTGAACCATGAGTATGTTTCAATGCAACTACTTACCAACAGGGCAATTGCTCTGACCGTATCCTTGACAACGCTGAATTGCCGTCTGACCGTTGGCACACTGCGGCATAGGCTCAATACAACAACCACCGTTCAAGCATGAATAGCCTAAAACTGGATGAAATTTGGGCTCTTTCGTAAAATCTCCCCTGGCGTGAGCCTAGACGACTTATGTGTAAGTCTTCATTAAGCTTACTAGCCTAGGTTTATATTAGGGATTCCAGGAAAGACTCGAAAGCTGTAGAATATAGATAAAAATGCGATGGAAAAGAAAGACGATCTATTTAGCATAGACCGTCATATAGGAACGATATACAATAATATGGAAAAAATTTGTGATGTATATAATTATGGAGATTCGAACGGGGCCACGAATAAGACAGAATTGAGTGCACACGCTTGTAAAATGCTTCCAATTCTGTTGAAAAATTATATGCTAACTTGAGCTGCGTGTTAGCATTAAATTATAAAAGAAAAATATAGTTAACTTATTCTATATTTTAATTCACAAATTATATTTTAAATTATTATCTTCAGCGGAGTGATCGTAATGAACGTGGCGTTACTGCGACAACTACTGCAGTTGAGCACTGATAATTTATTGAACTATTTCCTATTATCATTTTAATTTGATACGTTGGGTTTTGTACAAACATTGATCTCGAAAATAGGAACTGAAAGGCAACATTTGAACGAATGTAGCCATGGCACACAATTTTACACCGATAACGGAACTAGTTAGCTACCTACATAGCTACCTAGCTAAACTTCTATTGAAATATATTTATTAAAACGTAATATTTGCATGTCCAAACTTCTTTATAATGCCAAAATAGTAAAGGGAAAATCGCTGATTACGTTGCTACTATTTTGCCTTGTAGTAACAAAATAGATAAGCTTTGTCGCCACAGCTATAACTCGGCACTAGATTCGGTATATTACGAAATTTATTTCTGTTTAATTGAGTTATCGTTCCTGTATGCAGTGTATCGCCGCAATCATCATCTCTTTCATGCCATAATACTATCATGAAGCAGCTTTTGTATTCCAAGCAAAGTAACGCTTTTCTTGATGTCTAACAAACTAGGCTGCATTTCACAAAATTTGCAGAGTGCGTATCAACCAAACTGATATTTCGATTAAGTATATATCCATATCTTTTCCATAGCCATTAATTTCAACCATTCTTGAACCATTTTAGCAACAGAAAGTAAGATGATAATTTATTTCAGGAAACGTTAACACGTGTGCTCCATAATTCCATGCAGTTTTCAGCAATAGTCAATTTCTTGTTTCAAATATAATGGAAGTAATAATTGAAAAATGTGTACATGCACTGCGTTTTTGTTATAGCACAAACGGCAAACAGACTTACCTGGTGGGCACTGTTGATCTGAAGTGCACATTGAAATGGCGCGGCGACCGTTAGGACAATTAGCTAAAATAATGTTGAAATCATTCCAAAAATATCAATATTTTATATCATCACATAAATGTTTAATATTTGAGACTTTTGTGTATACAAAAACCTCAATGTTCGAGTTTTACTTTAACTGTTGCTTGTTTTGATGTGCTCCACGAAACATCATCGTTCCACATTTTAGAGGTTTTGAATTTGATCAAATTTGGCCAAGCAGG
>JASANE010000569.1:0-10907 GCA_030248225.1 Trileptium ribeirensis
ACAGATAAATTTATCGCGCTCAATTTATGTGCCTTACAACATGTCTGTACGTTCATGAGGGCAAGTGAGGTGTAAACAGTGGACCCTGACCCACTATATTTTAGGCTCTTGTATTCTAAGTGATCTCCAGACTAATCTTAGAGAGGATTGTCACCAACACACTTTTCCTTATAGATCTCAACAGAGAGAATTTGCAAAAATATTTAGAATTGGATGTATACATCGTGTTTTATATAGATATATAGATATTTCTGCTTTAAGGTGAAAACTATATCATAGTACAGCTTGAAACGACTGCCAAAAGGCTTTAAAATTCATCTAAAGATTATTTTTGTTAGTTTTACAGTTTATTAATATGAAAATACATATGGAGGATAAGGCCAAAAATTTTGCAAATTTGTAGACGGGGGCGTTGCAAACAGAGACATCAATGTAGTTGCGTTACGTTCGGTCGGGTCGTTTTGGCTTCGGATTAGATTCCATAATATTTGGTTTTAGGCTAACCGCACAGATTAATGAATTGTAACGCCTACATTTAAAGGCTGTAATAACAAGATGATCCTGTAAACTATGTTGTTTTGATATGGTTTACATTCCCGTCTTGAAGACTGGTCAGCATTTCATAAAAGATTGGCTGATAGTCTGAACAAGAATTAAATCATGAGATTACAGTTCTTCGACACATTTGTAATTGCACCTAACAAAAGCAATCAAGAATACTGGAAAATTAGATAAAATAAATTGCAGGGTATAATTTGCCGTTCAATAATTATTAAATTACT
The DNA here is from genome assembly GCA_030248225.1 of Trileptium ribeirensis. NCBI lineage: Eukaryota > Metazoa > Nematoda > Enoplea > Enoplida > Thoracostomopsidae > Trileptium > Trileptium ribeirensis. The sequence goes on from JASANE010000569.1 coordinate 783, forward strand.
ACTGAGAGACGTTTAATGAATCTATATTACTCAGCTACACTCACAACCTAAAACAAAGACTAACAAGTTATGACGCCTGAACGCGATTTTGCTGCAGGCACGTTTCTTTTAGATTTGCAGATTAATTTTTCTTGTGAGAAGGATCTCACAGCAGTTTTCATTAATAAAATAAACTTCACGAATTAATCCACAAGGTAGTGTTGATGAAGGCATAGCGTATCGCAATTAATGTTAAGGGATTGGGTAAAATCCTATACTCATGGGGATAGACAATCTGTTGCTGAAACCTGAGACTTTATCACTCGACCATCTATACTATATGTAATCGGCAGAGAACGTAGATCCTTATGACTCCTCGCAACGGTAGCTAGCAGCAACACGCAAGTACACAGCTTATTAAGCTAGTACAACCAAGAGTGCATAAGGAACGAGTATGGCACTTACTTGTACTGTGATAATTATAAAGATCAAAAGCATCGGATAACTGATCTTTGCCATTCAAAATCATTATTACCAATTTCTATTCAAGCACTACAATTTTATTTCAAAGCCAAGTTTGCGTGAGATGTTAATTTCCCGTGAGTCCGTAACATCATCAACGTGAATAGTCAATCTTTTATTGTATAATAAGACAATATAGATAAACAGAACATTATAGCAACATAGATATGTAGTAACCTTTAGCAAACATCTCATTATAATATATATATATTACTACTTTTGAGACATTACTTCAACTCTATAAATGTAATGACTAATGGCGCAGTGGCATTTACCCCTATTATCGCATCGCGGGTTGGCTGCGGTTTTTGAAAGGCGGTTCAACGACAACGTCCGAGGCTAAAAATTATACCCATGGTAGATTTCCATCATAAATGTTAGGCTGAATTATTTATTAGCATGTAGGTTAAAGAGGCTAATACAAGTTATCACTGTTTTACGTTACTCGACTTGAGATGCAGAGTTTGACAAAAGTCGAAATCAACGACACTGCCTCAGGGCTGTGACAACAGTCAAAGAGTCCTTCAAATTCTACATAATGTGATATCCTAAATTGTCATGTTAGCTTGTCAAATTTTTAGTTCAAGCATATCAATTGCATCAGTTTATATTTCCAATAAGCAAAGCACAACCGACTCTTTTCCTAAGTGTGCCGCCTGTGCTGCTTCCTTCTGGTCTGTGGAGAAGAAATGTTGACATATTTAATTGTTAAATATGACCAGTATAAGTAATTATCAACATTTCTCCCTAATTTGAGGTCTTTTTTGTACCAATCTATAAACCATTACGGATGGAACCGGGATGTACGGGTGAAAGCTGCATACGCAAACCACTGAGCGATCTGGGAGCTGTTGCTTGTTTCCAAGGAACCTCACAACGCAAGCAAATAACAACGCACGTGCAAACACACAGGGTTCTACAAACTCGGTAAACACAACGACGTACAGTCTGAGTTAGGTCCATTTGGACCTACTGTGCATGAAACGACTAACCGTTATATTTAAAATAACTCCTTTTTCCAAGAACACTCGGTAGAAATTATGTTACTAGGTAATCACGCATGTTTCACTTCCCACAGTAAATTCCTGGCTATATCACTGTTCATTTTGTATCTATTGATAGGCTTGTTTCATTGTAACCACATATATATTTTTCGTTCAAAATTTAGTAAATATTTCTTTTTTGCTTAGTTTTTCACCGATACTGAAGTTCCTTAGGTTTTTACAGAGATCTAGTTATGACGTTTAAAGAGAAATTCAAAAGAGACGGTTTCCCTGTACCCATTTTACAGATAGCAATCATCTAGCTTTTTAGTCTTTTGCTCAAGAACATTATGCGGCATAGAGGGTGCGATACGCGATGTCACTGTTCTCAGACGTACGCGGATACTTACCATTTTGAACGATCACTATACATTATAATATATTCCCTAATTAAATTACGCGTTTGGCTATTATACTACAACTCTACCAAAAATCAATTAAAAACCGTGATAAGCTCTTATCAAATAATGCTAATATTTATAATAATACAACTGAAATCCGGTGGTGGCTAATAGTGATTTAATGGAACCCGACGTAAAAGAAATAGGTTTATAGACGGTATCGGTCGCTGCAGACTAACGAACAGAGAGACTGAGACATCAGAGACTGGCTGACAGAGAGAGCCAGACATGTATAGTGACATTAGTGGTTATCGTAATTAGGATTCAGTAGTACTGACAGTGTGAATGCCGGATACCTTTGAACGCGGGTACGTATTGCATTTGTCCGATGGGTTTTATTAACGGATTTCTATGCTACGACATGTTACATAAGATTTATGTGGTCGCGGAAGAAATGCATGGTTGTTCTTACAGCAAATATTAGGCACGACATTAGACTCTAATGGTGAAGTGGATTAGGTCCGCGAATCTATCGCATATAATAGCGCGTTTCGATATGCCACCATAACCTATCGATCAGTTTTCATATTTTCAACTTAGTGTGCTGCTAGCGTAAAACGCGCAGTATAGTAGCGCACGGCAGTCATAATAAAGTCATGAAATCCGTTCCGTTTTAATACACTGGAATCTGTTCCACGAAAGATACAACCGACTATTTTTACAAAGAAACGCAAGTTTAGCCCCAAAATTAGTTATGGAGTTCAGGTATCAAGTTTAGCTATTTGCAATGTTGTAAACATAGCTAACTGTACCTTGCTCCGTTTCTGGTTGCGGAAACTTTGCGACTCATTAGGAAATCACTTGGATACCTGTGAATCTTGGTCTACATTTGTTAGCACGGTCCGCGTAGATATGCGACACCTGAAGATCTATATCAATGCACAAATAATAGCTGTCTGGCACAAATAATAGCTGACGTCCTTAGGAGTTGCAATATCATATGCAAACGTCAAGTTCCAGTTCCATTAAATTTTAGTCTTTTGCTCTTTTTAACGCCTGATCTTCTAAAGAAATGCGACTGCCGTGCTGATATGGAGAGGGAAGCCCAAAATGCAAACTTTTGGTATAAGTAAACAAATTTTGGCTTTACAACCGCTATAACAAGAAACATGTAACCTTACTCTGAATCAAGCGGCAAAATCAGAGACGCAACATTCCATAATGTCGTAAATCTAGTGCGTGTTCGGAGTCCAATGCCACATGTCCCACTCTTCTCCCTAAGAGAAACGCTGATACTGCTGGTGTAAAACATCGTTGGTGATCAATTATCTGATTACGTCTTGTCACAAGGATAAACCATGCTGAGTAGACTATGAAATTGGGTAGACGTGTCTGATTTGCACTGATCAGACATGTCACAGTATATTGACACACATACACGTATGTAAATATGTAAGTAGGATGCTGGACAAATGCTGATTTGGTGATTGCAAGTCTGCAAGTGATGAAACATATCTGGCAAGTGGTGCGCCAGTAGACAGACGTCAAGCGGTACTGTGTGAACGAGCGACTATATGGCTAATATCGGCTGCGGATTGACGAGAGAGAATTGAGATTACATAAATGGCAAGAACATTTCGGTTAGTAGCACAACCACGAAATAGACTTTGCGTCATTCCAAATTATTATGTGCAAACAGGCTGGAATCACACTTAAGAGTAGTAGGTTATATGGTTAGAAGAAAGGACAGTTTAGTACAAATACGCGGGAACGACAGCAGCGCTGAGTTAGATTTAGGCACAGTCTAGTGGCATTGCAAGTATCACAGTTAGGAGGGCTAAGGGTTCGTATTATTGAGAGTTACCTAACTTGTATTCGTTAATACTCTGAACAATTTTTGCATTCACATACCATCTTATCGTCAATTGGAATCGATGAATTTTACAAAGCAAGATTTTTCATTTTTAACACAACTAGTTATGTAAGATTAGCAGGCATTTATACTGTCAGCAATATGTACTTTGCCTTACTTAAACATTCGCTGAATCTGATCTTATAAACGTGTTCCACAGATGAAATTTACAAAAGCAATGTCCCTATCATGCCCACTGGCACCAAATGAGTCCCTAATGCATTTTCTGCTGTGTTATATTAAGCGAATTTGTCTTGTGATGTGTGGATGTGCGTTTTTACTCGCTCGCTTTGCGAGATTCCTTTAGGGAACAGATCAACAGCTCTTTCATAGCTTAGCGGTTTGCGTACGCCGTTTTTAATCCTATGACCTAGGTTCGATCCCTGGTGCTGGGTTGAATTTGTGAAACACTGCACAACACACAAATTAATCCGTAAACAAAACAGGTATCATAACAACACAATTTACAGACGCAAATTATACAAATAATTAAAATATCTATATCGGTGACCGTTAATACTGAAATACAAAACCCAAAGTTTAAAATGTCATTCATTAATGATAACAGTTACCATCGTACGTCTAGCGTTTTGATATGTATTAATATTAGAAGAATGTTGATTATTTTGATAGTTTGTGTTTCGTGCCGAATACACAAAAATTTAAAATCAAATTAAAGAAATAATTCAATTTTAGATTCGAATTAAATTGTTGTCAGTGACACATACTTTGTTTTAAAATTCTAATAAAGCTGGACAAATAGTTTAGCTGGTTCGTACAATAAATTGTTAGTTGGGAAATTTTAAGGCATGAAATATAGTTATTCAATATACATAGTAGCATTAATTTTTTGTAGACAACAAAAAATATTTTTAAGAATATATACCACTGTTCGAAAAATCTGATCGTGACTGCATACATATATTTATATCAGCAAAAATAGAAGGAACTTGAATGATAAGGTTGATAATATTAGCAAATCTCCTACTTGGCATGATGTATGCTGTAGCGATTGTGAGATGTCGAAAACTATGTTACATTCAGTAGGCTGTGGACAAAAATATAAAACGCACACCAATAAGCATTAAAACATTTATGCGTTTCTCCAGACAATCTCAAAAGCGGTGTTCTTAATACAATCATTAATTCAAATCGCTGTATTATCAGTGATAATTGAATTCAGTATTAAATGTGAGTGAACGACAGTGCCATCCACTGTCTGACACTTAAATTAACCGCTCTTTCTGACTCTACGTTGCGACTAAATACAATGACTCAAATGCTTCAAGTTGTACATCCAAGTGTACCACGTCAGCTTTATCACAAGACGTGGTTGTTAATAGTCCATTAGAAAGTTTCCGGTGTATTTACTGAAATCGCTATGTATTGAGGAGAGCTGTGCTAATTACATAGGTTGAGCTACAGTTAGTTAGCCGGTTAGGTTAGTTTGCCCTAAGACTTGCTCGTAGGAATTACCAGGGGAACGAAAGTTGCACAATGAAAACATAATATTTATTGTGTTGTAAAATCATTGTTCCACTTTTTAAACATAAATCTTGTAGAGATTCTATGACAATTACAGACGATATTACTGCTTTGATACATATTAACGATGGAATCTAACTTCTGCAAATATTTTCGAAATAGGAGTCCATAAGGAGGCAGGGCGTTTCGCCTCTGTGTCGCATCCCACCCCCTCCCCAGCCACATTTACCCTCACACCTTTTCCCCGAAGGGACGCGGAACATTTTAGGGACAATTGATCAACATAGTGACAAAGTGGAAAACTGCCAACAAAGTGGTAAAAATGCGGGTGCAAATGATAAAAAATAGGGAAAATTAGGAAAATTTTAGCGAAAATTAGCAAAACTTTGGGAAAAATTTGGAGCTCCTAAAAATTTCAAACAAATTTACCCTCCCTCTGACGACTTTCCCCTCACGAGGACCTCCTTCGAGATCATCCTCGTAAGCCGACGCACCATCGACATGTATGATTCGTGGCTGGCTAGCTCCCCAAAGGAGCAAGCGAGAAGGTTCCTCAAATAGAGTTTAACTGTGCAAAAAACTTTATGGTCTTGGGTGTATACCCAAGCTCCCTATGCAGAATGCCCTACACTTATTAATAATGCCAAACTACAAACTTTTTTTCGACAGAACACTAAAAATATGTATCTTCTCCTTTAATTATATTTGTGTTCACAGCCACTATGCACAATAATTGCAGCATTATACATGTACGATGCATATTAACATAATTTATTAAAATATAATAAGTTATGCAATTATTTTTGAAGTTTCTTGAAAATTATGTAATATTATCAAAACTGCTCTTACATCAAGTTTTTAATTAATTACCTTAAATTAACGAACTTTCTGTCATCTAATGTTTGTAACGTATTTTCGTTTATGGTTAATTTTTTCTGTTGGATGCGATTGATTTTCTCTATAATGTCCACGTTGTTGTGAATCACCTGTTATATAATCCACGGTTACAAGCCATACAGACAAAAATTAGCCCAAATGTTACGTGTCGAGGAGGGTAGGGAGTTTTTCCTAAAGATCGGGCCCCCTCAAGCCAAATCTACTCCATCCCTGAAAACTCTGAAACACTCCTTCCTCGGCCGCGGGTCCATGCGGCGCGGAAAATCCTTGCAAAAATTAGCCAAGTTTAAGGTAAAATTAACAAAAATAGGAAAAATTGGCAAAAATTTTGGAAAATTTTGAGTTCTTGTAAATTTCAAAATTTACATCCCCGGCCTACCTGCTGACCAGCTGGGGACCAGACCTCACCGAGACATTCTACTCCCCAAAGCCGACAGACCTTTCGCCGACTTTGTCCTACATGTTGTTTTTATTGACAGGACATTGCTTTTGCCTCAAACTTGCAAAGAATATATCACGCTAAATCTCATGTCAGTAATCATTATAGTCTCATAAAGCTTGTCCCACGATGAAATAATGGTAATCGGGCCGAAAATTGACTCTTATCGTATACTTTTTGCTTTGTATTTTGGTAGTGCTGCGTCGATTTAAATAAAGTTTCCACAGTGATTATATCGTTGCGCGTCATGTCAAAAGGAATGATTGCACGCTTCAGCTGCTCATATGTACAAGAATTCTTATGTTCAAACATTATTATTTGTTCAAATGCGGCATAAGTATTGTCTTGAAATAATAATGGGTCCGACGACTCGGTCAAAATTTTCACGCATTCCAGAAATTGATTTATAAAAGCATGTAACATTTTGCAGTGTTTTGAAATGGTTAACTCGAGCAACATATTTTTGATAACGTTAAATTGTAAGTGACTTCAAATTATTTTGTGCACCATTTAAGTTGTTTTTTCTTTAAAATCAATTAAAAGTGTTTGTTAATTTTCGTGGAATCATAAATATATATCACATAAAAGTGGTTTTGTTGATAAGCCAACTGTCTCAACGAAACATCTACTACTTGTTTATCTTCGTCACGCACTACCCATCACGGATTGGATGATTTTCGCAAACTTATGTTAAGATACGCAACTGTATCCAGTTTTTCCGCTATTGTAATATAAAAAGCTAAAACAATTATACGGGTCCGAAAAAGAGTTACTCTAATTGTGAACTGCTACGCATAAAGTCAAGGAAAAGTGTCTTCCCTATTAGTAACAACAATTATGCACAAACTGTAAATATAGTTGCTATCACTGGAAGCCTTTAACGAATAATTTCACGTAAAGCGAGAATATGGTCGGTGCCGGTACAATATATGGTCCACATACAGATGATATCTTTGAACAGGCACCAATATTTGGCTTCTGCTACTGCTTGTATTAAACGTTTGACGCCACAACGATTGATATTTTCCTAAGAACCAACTGACAAGGCCAAGTGTCCGTCATGCAATGTAGCAATGACGTTTTCCATTACTTAAACCCGGACCAACATATTTGGTTTATATCAAATTAAGATAATACCCAGTCCAAAACACCGTTACACATGTAGCTTTGACACATGAATACGGATCATAACGAAATCATTTGATATTTATAACTTAAATACATATAAACAAGTTCGTAAAATATATTTATAATCATGTAAGTTTATAAACATAATTTATGTATGTTTAACGAAGTCAAACGAATATGATTTATAAATATCAAGAGGTTTCGTTATGAATGGATACATTATGTAGCGGATATAAGATACCATACAGACTTACGAAGTTTATTTTGGTAAAATATTTTGAAAGACCGTATGGTAATTGGATAGCTTAGTGAGCTAAAACTAAATATACCTGAACATTATGATATCACACACTAATATAGCAAACTGCACTAGTTATCTAAATTTATCTGCATGTACCAGTTCGATTTCAAGAACCTGGTTTTAACCCCCAAACGGCTAAGGTATATAAATTTTCCATTATCACATGGCTGAGTTAAATTATTGTGGACCACGATATAATGTTGTTACTCCTGATGCTTTACCTAAAGTGAGACACAAACAAATGTTATATTTGGGAATTTTTGCTAATAAAATAGTTTCTAAACATATTTAAAGCAGAGAGTTTCACAGCTCCACAAATAGTTTGCCGGAACACCCAATGACGTGTTCACACTGATCTAATCCGATTCTATCTCAAATTGTATATAGAGAGTTCACATTACACCCGACAGGATCAAGTACGATAGAGAATCCACAATTTTGTAGGATCCAAATCACGATGATGAGGAACAACAAATTATGAACGTCGGACGCTCTGTAATACGGCAGGCTAAGGAATCAGTATGTATCGCATCGGATCCAATGTGACCGCAAATTGGACTGAATCTATGCCTATTTTAGCACAGCCTGCTTTATGATATTTATGATATATAGCATGTTTAAATCAACAAACAACAAAAATTGTTAAAGTAACAGTTCATTTTACACCAAATCTTAAATAATATCAATACTGACAATAGGATATATTGTGACGCTATATGCCACCATTTATATATGGATTTAGCGTATAGAATTTAGTTGAATTTGTTGGTCAAAACTTTGACGCAAATACGCTGCCGTACGAATGCTGTCTTTTAGACACCGCTTCTGTAAATCCAACAGCATTGAAATAAGTTTTAATCCTCGCTGTGGAAACACAACTTTTTAAATGACTCAGGAATGGCCTATTGGATCGAAAGGATCCCAGCTTCTGTCTTGCAATCTCCAAGTATGTAATAGTTTCACACGTAAGAAACTCACCAAAATATTAATTCGCGCAAGATTTACAACCATTTAAACTACTTGTTACGATATTACTATTGAAAATTTATGATTGCTGGCCATTGGAACAACTCCCCTCAGCCGGAGAAAGGCCTAATCAGTAGTAAACTAACTTGGTAGTATTTATTGCTTTGTGTTGGAGTTCTTGTTGCGTCGGCGGGGTAATTTGTTTCTATTTTCAACGAAATACTAAATTTTATCGAAAGCCATAAAAGTTTCGAAAGTATAAGCTTTATTTTGTGATAAAACAGATTAAACTTGCAGCGTGGTTTTATAGCGAGTAAACTTATGTTCTTAGAATATAAACGACGAGTTTCGCATAACATATCGCTTAACCATTTCGTAAACTAGAAATATTATTATATATGGCTGATGGCCTGCTGTCACAATTGCAGACTTTCAATAAAACTTAATGTTCACTTTGAGAAAAATATTCAGGCCGCGAAAAGGCTCATCAGTCTAAATCGAATTTAGAAAACACAGCTGATTAAACTGGAAACGAATAGTAACAGATCGTTAGAAGCTTATTGTTGTATCAATACATGGTGTTCTGGCCGGGCCTCAAGGGCTCGGCGTCCTCATCCTAGTATTATGGCATCCAACATGTATTGCGAAATGAACGCATTTCTGCTTAATCATGATTTTGCTATGTAATTTGTGTTTTCAGGGTAAATGCCGGTATTGTGAGCATAGGACTAAGGGCTCGGCACGTTAACAGAATCCTGTCTTAGCGCAGGGGCACTACGTATAGTTCCCACGCTTCAAGTTCGTATCTGTATCTTAGGCTTTACGTAACACATCAACGTCATAGTCTGGGCACATTGGCGTAAATATATCATAATTAGTGTGCAGATTGTCGGTACGTTGGGGTACGGACCACATTTGTCAGAAACCAATATGCATTGGTTATCGGATAATTTCCGTAAAGATGTTCTGCAAGATAGCTCGTCGATGGCACAATTTTGCTACAATATTACTATTAAGTAGTAACTAATTCTAAACTTTAAGCTGTTTGAGGACGAACAACCCTGAGTAGAAACGCTGTAAACCCATTGAGCACGGGACGAGTCTTCCTGTAC
>JASANE010000570.1:0-10229 GCA_030248225.1 Trileptium ribeirensis
TTGCTATAAAAACTCGGGCTGTTACATATACACCATGCCACTAGCTACATTTTCTGTTGCCATGTCACACATTCGGAGCTACCATTTTTTCGCTAATTGACCGTAAAACACACACTGTCTTTAGGTGAAGCGGTAAATAATTAAATCGTATTATATGTTATTTGATGACGTAGACACTTGATCTAGAAAACACTTCACTCGCTTCACCTGATTTTTGAATTCTGCGAATATTTTGACCATGCTTTTGCCTAATATAAAACTTTTCAGACTTTTAACTGCAGATTCTGTTGCTAACACGTACCAGAATAGCTGAACACAGCGGCTTTTCGGTAAGCAAGATATACGCGCCACATCGCAGCTTTTATAAAAGGGGCCTCGCAGAACCCTTTAGTCTGCGTGTAACCTGAAAAGGTCCAGTCGTTTAAATGGTTAAGATAAAGATTTAACGTTGACTTACCGATTTTTATTCCATCGTACGGCGTATATATATATGACGTTGTAATAACAGTTTCGTGCAAGTATGAATAACTATGGCGGGTCTACGAACCATGTTGCTGTTTAAAGTAACGTTACAACATTGTCCTACAAAGCCGAAACATGTTTTGGATGCGTTTTAATAACAGTGTTCGACATTAAGTAGCTACTACAATACTTAACTTATTCGCAACTGCGTTATAGCAAATTAAAGAAATTTCAAATCCAGTTCTGTGGTATATATTATATTATAATATCCGCACCTATACATTTGTAGTGTAAGCTTTTACTGTAAAATCCAAAAATGATAAATCAAATATACTAAATTAAGCTTAACAAATTAAAGATGTTATTCGGGTTATGTTTTGAACGCACACCATGTCTTCATTTATAGATATATAATGTTTAATATTTGGTAAGCATTATAATACAGGCGAGTATATACCTCATTCGAATATTTGCTAAACTTCATATAATATATGTTGGGGCGCAGTCGAGCAGAATATGGTTCGTCAACCTTTTGCCAAAAATTTCTATTTTCGAAGTCTTGGCATGTTATAGAACGGTGTTACCCTATAAAGTGGGTCTTTTACGTTATCAAATAGATGATCTGGATTGTCAAAATTCAGTCTTCATTTATTTGGTAATGTAAATTGGCTGCAGGGCGTAAAGAATGGCCTGTAAATAGTTTTAAAGTTGATAACGATGCTTGAGTTATCTACAATACAACGCGAATATTTCATGCCTTCGCAGTGGATCTCCAAGTGTGTAGGGTCCTCTAACCCAGCTTCCATGATAACGCCTGTCAATTACTTAAATTATACTGCTTTCACGGTATTTTAAAGTTTCTGTATAGATTTTTCGGCACGTTGAATACAATAGAATAGTTATCTAGAATACAACATAACTGTGTCATACCTTTCCATGGGTTTTCAGGCGTTTAAAGTCAGCCGTCAGCGACCCCGACTTAACGAAGGACTTAATTTATTGTTTTGTCGTTATTTGCATAGGATATACGGTGTTTTCTGCTCAGACAAGGAAGCTATTATTAGTTTTTGCGACACACAAAATAAGGTAATGTTCCTTAACTCTTATAACACAACCATTGTAAGGCTTCAAGGGTTACATATGTTTTATTATAGTTTATAAACCAAAGTATGAAACACAAAAACTTTTACAAGGAATTACATATGACCACTTATAGATGAAATCACGCTCGCTCCGTTTTACTCTCGCCATCTATGTAATAGTTTTATTATCATTATTACCAAGAGCGCATATTTTGCTGATGAGTAAGACAGTTTTAAGCTTATACACTGTCAGCCCAAAAGCGTTAGGTACGGTTCGCGCAGTACCACTGCATGTACGTTTAAAGTTATAACACAAATTAACCCATTAAAGTAGATTCGGTAACCCTGCCTATTGGTATCACGTTTTTCCCTTGGAATCATTTGGCATGCTCGGCCACAATTAGACTCGCTAATTAGTGCGTCACCTAAGTTACAAAATCAAACTTTTTTGCTGTAGGTATCTCATAACTGCAGTTTCTTAAATAGGTGTTTAAGGTTACGTTTTATACTGTAAATTTATACATATAAATATCCAAAATTTAAACATTCAGGCATTTAAAAATCCAACTTCGCCTTTGTTAAGTTAGCATAACACGACATGCCTAATGTAGGCGGCTGTTGACTAGAACTACTGGTTCTACTTGCAGTTTCTGAAAGATCTGGCGGTAGGTGCAGACGATCGACAACAATCTTTTTTCGCTTCAGCGCATAACCATATTCAAAAGAATCGGGTAAATAGGGCGAAATTCTGTTCTGAGCTCCAAGCGTGCCCACTTTTAGAAGTCCATCGTAATCAGCATACAACGGATTTAGCTTATCGTCTGAATCAGCAAACGAATCTAGGCGGAGACTATAGTCACAAATACGGCGAATTGAAGGTAAAAACAGGTCCGACGGAAGGCTATTTCGCGATACAGTGATCAAGGCAACAGCATAATGATTCCTGACCAAGGCTTTGATAGATAAAAGCACTTGCAGAGCTCGATGAGAGGTATTTTGGTGTAATAAAGGCGAACCAAACCCCGAAATTAAACAACGAAGAACGTTTGGAGGAGATTCACTCTGTGATAACCGCTCTACTTCATGGCCTACAAACAAACAAACTGTAGTATACACATAATATACACAACATATTATGTGATATTTTATTACAAAATGAAATAAGCAAATGCATTTTTATCCCACATTCTGCGTATTCAGAAATGTACGAAAAATTATGAAAATAACTTAACAAAGCATAAACATAACTCTTTCAAAAAATGCATATTAAAATATGAAACATGCTACATGTCATGGCCACCAGCTAGTGAATTTCATTGCCTTTTCCACCACCCGCTATTGCCAAGCAAGTGGTACATATATTGTTATTATAAGGTTATGCAGTAGTCATGGCTACTGGTTACACATGTTTATATTTGTTTACGCTAAACGTGCGATAAAAAGTTTTGAAACTGCTAAATATTTTTAAATCTGTTTAAATCACAAATAGTATATAGTACCCACCAGATGTGACAGCTGCTAGCTCAGTTCTTTTGCGTACTAATGTACACATACTGCTATGATACATTTCTCAAATAATGCAATCATTCAGACTATTCGATGGCAGTGTGAACCGAAACATTATGTTTCTACGGCCAACATAAACTGACAGCAGGTAAAGAATTAAACAGAAGTGCAACAGCTAGAATTATAGAACCAAGCAATAATGAAGACATTTCCAGTATTTTATGAACTGTGCCCTGTAAATAATAACAATAATTATGATTTTATATGGTGCAATTTACTATTAATTTGAGAAAAAATGACCAATTTTACAAAAAATGAACAGTTTTGCATACATGGCAAGATAGCATTGACAATAAATGAAAATAAATTAACTACAAGCTTAGATCTATTTATATACGGGGTTATTGCTTTCTTGCTGGCTACAACAACAACAACGGCTAACTAATGACATCTGTATCCTTTGTGACTACTCCAGGGTTCTGTGTTAACTAAGAAAAGCAAGTTGTTTGTACCTTTTGCTGTAAGGCCATCTCTTAAAACAAGGGATTCACATTAGTCTCCAATGCGGACAATTTCTATTGGTACCGTTTGGAATATCCTACAGTACTGAAAACTCACAGAGGGACGTGGATTGGGTCCTTGGTTCACAATTCCATAGAAACAATTTGAAAATCTATAGGCACGGACAGAATGATGTAACTACACATAAAAGCTGGCGCGTGTTAAAACATTTAGGCGCAGCCTCGGTTGAGTGCACGTTAATGATGTCCGTGGACTGGTCCGGAGCGGCCCTATTTTAAAAATAATTTGCCGGACATGTCCATGTCGGAACCGGTCCGACCGTGGACCGGTTAAAACCGTTGAAATATTTCGAAGACAGCTGTAAATAAATTCACAAAATTTTACTCATAATTAAATTTGATACTCAGAGTTTCTGGAAAATTTCTTAATATTTTGTTAGGATAGTGTTTTTATCTTATTATCATGTGAATAAAAACTGTCTTTAAAAACAAGCTTCAGCAATTTTGGTACATTGATGGACAAAAAATTTGATTGTTATGTGGAAAAATATTTTTGACCTAGTTGCCCATATCTATAGGCTCCGACATAGTTAACTACTCAAACATGCAGACACGGTTTAACACATTTGATCGCATGAGCGTTTGCGTGCGCGCGCGTTCACACGCATTTGCGTGTGCCTGTAAGCGCGATTGAGTGCGTATGCCTGAGCAGCTAATTCTGTTCGTGACTATAGTAAATCCTCCTGTAGGACATTAAGTGCAGCGACAAAGAGCCTTGACTGTGTAAAGACAAAATTTGATTAAATTCTAGTAAAACAGTTCGCTTTAAATCTTTAAAAATTTCACTTAGTAAAACTGGTTCGCTATAAATACAGTTTTAAACAAACTACATAAAATCCTTCGCTACTTACTTCTGCTGAGACCATCTTGCCGAAACGTGGGTCTTATAAGGACCTGTCTCAATCTAATCAGCATATTGGTAAAGCAGTCCCCGCGTTCGAAGCTCTCGTCACTTGTTAGAAATGTGTCATATTCATCAATCTTTGTCCAGTCGATTTCTTCCTCTGCTATAGATTTATTGAGATCATAGCACAGAGTTGGAGAAAACGAGCTATCAGTCCTAGTGATTTTGTCCCGAGATATTGAATTTCCAACAGCTGCTGACACTTGAGACAAATTTTTATAGCGCCAAGCAATTGACATGTCGCTTTCGCTCCATTCGGAAGATCGTGAATTGCCCTATAAAAATTATTAAAACACAATAAAATGCCAATGCATCACAGAAATGCTGAAAAAATAACAAAAATCATAGCAAGGAAATTACAACTGTATCAGTGGTTAGAATGAAAAGAAATATTTGCGGCATCGTTGCCAGAAAAAAGAGAATTACGACGCGCCGTTGTTCACTATCTCAAACAAGTAAAACAAAAGAAATTTAACACAATGGAACATCACAATATCGCATGTACAAATGTCCGCCGAAACGGTAGATCCCACAAAGTAAAATATAAATGAAATATGCTGTTTTGTTGTTTATGTTTTTGTCGGACTGTAGCATTTATTCTTCGGTAAGCTGCATTATATTGTACATACACACCAGTCATCAGATCCAAGCACAGGTATACGGTTAAGCGACAAGATACGTGTAATAACCAAACAAACATATGCCACATGCGATCAAGGTCAGATATAACAATGTCATATTCACAGTGTTCTATACAACCACAAACAATTTGGAACTTGAATACATAACTGATTGTGGTGGTGCAACTGCATCGTATGTTCCCGGGTCGCAGTAGAGACATACGATATTTCTTCTCAATGCAGGTTTTATTGACGGTTAACGACACTGTATCAGCACGGAGGTGTGCGCGGGCAAAGTTTTTTGGACGAGTGGGCACTCATGAAAGTTGAAGGCGTGTCCACCTCCGCTAGGCCCACACCTGCGGGCTTAAAAAATGTTTTCAGTAGCACAAAGCCAGCAACTTGTAAACCTATATCAGGGCTCCGGAACTTATCATTACTGACTTTAAACGATTTTGCTGTATTTAGCTTCGTAATAGTAAATTTTATGACACTGACATTCGCTAACACTGCTATACCAGACAAAATTTAACCACTTTCGTCACCTACATCCTGAGAACAGCCACCTTAAAGGAAAGGTCCCCGCTTAAGTATATTGGGAAGTTGGCCGGATCCCAGTCGCATGATCTTTGCCACAGTACCAATTCCACCAATTACTTAGCCCTTCGAGCGCATATTCCCTAACACAGCCTTTTATATAGCTCAAACTAAAAGAAATAAACCGTACACAATTTTATACAACGCTCAGTAAATGATCAATTTAGACATTTCGGTGAAAGCCCCCACTGACCAATTGAACTTGCGAAGTGTCTACTTTAACCAAAATCACCTAATAATGTCGATAATGATTGCTAAAAAGAACCATCAAGTTTTCACAACACTGCTCACTCGACGAGACCGCTATGCATTTTGTAATAACACTAACTGTACCGAGCCATCCAGTCTATTTGACAATGGCGCCTACTCCTGAACATGTAGGATTGTGAAAGTCACGGGCATCCAGTAACCGCGGGCCCTAGATTTGAACCCACCACTGGACCGATCCAGCCGCGGGTACCCATATTCGCGCATAGCTGTTTCAACGCCGCTGTAGAGACATTGCTTTAACATGAGACCGATTATCGTTGTATGAGTGCCGTATACTTTTAGGCTACATATTTCTGTTGGTAATAGCATGATTTTGACTTGATTTGGTTTCACAGTTGGTGTCCGTATAGGCCGTTTGTTCTTTTAAACAAGGGTTTACGATAATATTTCGCAGATGAGCAGACTTCCATACATACTCCTGAATAACGACGCACGAAAATTTGCATCCCAACTCATCGAATATTCCTATAGATACTCTCATGTTTTACTGTGTTATCCATATCGGAAATGTTCTTAGAAGGCACAACTACACCCTAACAGAAAACTTTTGTGGTACCGGATATCACCTTAAAACAGAGGTTGTGATCCTCAGGAATATTGGTGCACGTAGTTATACATAGGAGTGTCTACCATTCTTTTCTTCTACATTTTCGCATTTATTGTAAGAATTGACCTGAAACTTATGTATTACAATAATTGTATATACGTATTTTTTGGCATAGCATACCTATATACAGTTATGAAACATTTCATTAAAATATATATGCCGGCCAAACGGCACTTCCAATTGGAACAGTACGATACTCATTACTATGTGCGGAATCTCTAACAAGCGCTGCTGTAATCTGTAATTAACCTAGTCAGCGCTGAAAACTGCAAGTGCATAAGTCTAGCCACCATAAACGAACTATATTTAATTGTATATATGTATTTTTGGCATGGCACATCTATATACTGATATGACACATTTCATTGAAATTTATATGTAAATGCGTGCCGAACGGCACTTCCAATTGGAACAGAACGATACTCATTAATATTTACGGATTCTCTAACAAGCACTGATCTAATCTGTGATTGGCCAAATCATACTGTAAGCTGTAGGTGCATAGGTCTAGCCACCATAAACGGAACTATATTTATAGTTAACTTACACTTTCATCAGCATTACCCAACTTTTCGTTATTGGCTTGCGCAACAGGTGGTATGGACCGGACAATTTCATTTGGTGACAGGCGGCCATCCGTTGCCACGAAGATGTGGTGACTGTGGGCGACACCTTCGGCAAGGAAACATCTTAAAACAAGTAGACGGCATAATCAACACAGAAAAAACCACGGCCTACAACTTTGATTTATATTATATTCTACACCCAACATCGGCGAAGCTATATTGATTTGCTGATTTTCCAATTAATAACATTAATATTGAAAAAAAAATATTTCCGAAAATAATCATTATGCGAAAAGAGGTGTGTACCGCCATAGTTAAGATGGGAAACATTCACATAGGAACTGAAGGACCACCGAGTGACCGCTTCTCCTCAGGTAAAACGCTGGTAGGAGCTAAGATTTTGTGCCAACAAACTGATCAGCTTCAATTCCGAGTTTACTGTTTATGATTTTCTTGAATAACATAACATAACACCATATTTGATTATTATCCTTTATCGTAACGTTCTTTTTAATGTTTTTATTCTGCAAAGAAGTAAATCATAAATATCGCACCAATTCAGGACCTCCCCAAAGTGGAGATCCTACCTATCACAAACAACGAATCTGGGCTCTCCAAACTGGAGCCCCCTGGGATTTTTCGGTTCCCCCTGGTTCAAAACAAGTGCCCCCATTCATGCCCCATTGCAAATTTTTGGGCTCACCCCGGTTCATTGCCTCTTGGCAATTTTTTTGTTTTCAATTGGTCCAAAAGTACATAAAATTTCATCAAAATTTGTACTAAAATTCCATTCAGAAGCCAAATATTTCGCTAATTTTATCAAAATTTGCTTTAAAATAGCTTTTTTTCTCCAGAAAAAGCGTTTTAGCAGTGCTTCCAACATGATTTTCAACCGTTTTTCTCTTGGCGAAATGCCCACGGGCAAAATCGGGCGTCACCCGGTTCATGCCCTCTGGAAAAATTTTCACCGAATGGAGAACCCAGCGAATGATATAAAAACAAAATTCATAATATACAGCGGTCTTATGAATGGAGTCGCTGTATATAGCTTCATAGCTAATTATAGCTTCATTATGGAGTCGTTTTCGACCTGTGCCAGCTCGATGGTTTCCAGTGATGTATGTGTGATATGACCGTCAACGATCAGCAGCAACGGCCGCGTTTCCACAGTTTTCTCGCAAAGCCTCTGGAACCACTCGTAGAAAATCTGCGTCGTTATCCAGCCGTTCTCGCTGACCGCATACATCGTCGCAGGCAAAGCTGCATCACCGCGCCATGAACTCTGCAGGTTCTTTCCTCGAAATATAATCACGGGATCTAGTGCTGTCCCGTCAGCGCTACAACAAGCCAAAACGATTGTGTTTTCTCTATTGGCGCCATAGGTGATGCTGAAAACTTTCTCACCCTAAGCGTAAGGTGATTCAAAATGCAATTGGCTTACATATCTGGGTGGTTTGGGCGTTTTGGGTTAAAAAACACCTTGGGGTAAAAAAGACACAGCGGCTAAAAAAAGATACCGGTGTTTTTTTACCCTGGCTCATATAAAATTTTTGGGTAAAAAAACACCACAGTCCAGGCAGATTGAACAACACAATGGAAGAAGTCTGTTATGTATCACGTAGCAGTGGCCATACCTAATAATAAAAGCCTGAAGTACCGTTCGTTCCTACGCCCTCCAGAGGACCAAAGTTTATCGAAGTCACTTCAAACTTTTTGAAGACGATTTTTGGGTTCCGTTGTGCAATAGACAACACCGAACTGCAATCTGAGCCAATTCGAACCAAATATAAGTCGTATATAGCAGAGTAATTGGGCTCTATTTACCACTAATCAAGTAATCATTTGGTGTCCTGTGGGGCTGTCTGAGCGAGGTGTCTTTTTTACCAGACATGGTCGATGTTTTTGTTTACCCCGGGTGACTATAGTTTATTTATTTAAAACACAAGCAGCTTCCTTTAAAATTTAGACTTCGACAATGATAAAGACAGTATGTATCAAGAAAGCCGAAATATTACTGAACAGCTAAAGGGATGTCGCACGTAATATGACATTAAGGCAAGTCAAGACAATAAAATGTCCAACATGCATCTATACATCTATGAGGAACCTTATAGCCGGAACCTGCCCTTAGTTTTATCAGCCACCACAGCGTGCCGTGCGACAAAAAAAGATAGATGAGTGCATTGCTTATTCGGGAGTAAACAATGTGTATGTCGGTTATTATAACAGCTTAATAGTTTGGTTTCATTATTCTAAACATGCATTAGTTCATAAGTGACGAAGGTCCGTCGGCTTAAGGGGTAGACTGTCGGCGGGGGAGGGAGTTCGTCAGGGGCCGCAGACCAGCTTAGCCAATTTTACCAAAATATTTGCCATTTTCACACCTATCATTGCATATTTTATCACAATTTTTGCTGGTTTTCCGGCGCACGGCGACTGTAGTAAATATCACGTGGCGGGTCCGACCCCTTATAGGATAAACCCCTACCCCTCTATCAATACTTGTGCCTTAGTTATATCGTTATGTACCACGTGTCGTACCAGGTACTGTATGAGGTTAAAGTGCTTAATGTTGTCGAAAAATCGTACGACTTTGAAATTATTTTTCAACTTTAGTCGTATGTACAGGGCCTGAATGAACTCAAACTTAACGGCTGTGGGGTACGACGAAAGCCAATCTATTTACAAGGATCAAGGATGCATCCAATATGGCAAGAGATAGTACTCTACATAAAAAATGAAAAATTATTTTAGAAATCTTTTTTCAGTGTTTCATAAATTTTGAGTTTCAAACTTCTTGATCATTAGGGGGCAATGAATGTATTATGGTTTGCAAATTAAAAATTGAAGAAGCCGCTGAAGCCAATTATGGCCCATAGGAATTCCAGGTTCTTCGGCATTCCTGTCACTTCGCAACGACCACACTTGCGAGCCTCCCGTTCCCACGTTTGATGGAAAACTCGCCTGTTGTAAAAATTCCCACAACCTTTGCCTTAATGTATTGCTGGGTGTAAGCAATACGTAAATGAACGAA
>JASANE010000573.1:0-13336 GCA_030248225.1 Trileptium ribeirensis
TATAATTTAGCATAGTACAGCGTTGAATGGTGTATATTCGTGCTCAATATCCAAAAACCCAGGGGCTGCCAAGGACTTTGGGGTAAGGTCTTCGGCTGCGCAGGTTGAATCATCCGGCTAGCGGGAGGAGGGTGCCTATTTCTGAACCATTTCCGCTGAGCCACGAGCTTAGCCAAGGGGGGGCATGAGGCGCGCCCACCCGTGCAACCAGGTGCGCCCTCAGCACGGGATGACAAAAAGCGGCGTGGGCGTATTATGTACGCCAAGTCAGGTTAGGCTCTGCTCCGCCAAGCAAATCCTGTGCCCCAATGCAGAATGTTATGACTACGCCTCTGCGCTCTGTTCAGTTCGGTTCCTCCGATGACAAGGTACGACCGGCTCTCAGTCTCCGAGTAAAAAACTTTACAATTCCTATCATATACCACAGAATAGAAACACAAACCGCCAAATGAACTATTATATGTATAGCCGAACCGATGAAATTTGGCTGTTCTTTTATTTTGGCAGAATACTGTGCTACACGTCACTTGTTTCAGTTATGAATGTTTGTTGTCCTGGAAAGGTGCTCTTAAAAGCTGACCTCAACTTTGCCAGATATACTAGGCTGTACTGAGTTCGCCTGTTCACACATGCCGAACTCGGTTCTACCGCCAAGCCGAGCTTAGAGCCCAAATTTTTACCTGTATTATATATGGTATTGTAAACTATTTGATGATAATACTAATAAATGGGTGTCAATGCTAAATAACCAAATTTCGTGATCATATTTTTGACCCTAACTTAACACTAAATCTAAAGAGTGTCTTGTGACATTGTAAAAGGAGTAATACAAGGTAACAATGCTACGATGTAACATGTAAAATGCATATGTTTATTCGTGTAAAATTTTGGGAACAAGGTTTCAAAATTTAAGTCAATGTTCGTCACGTGTTTCGAAGCACGTTTTAATGCTATTACCTTTGTCACGCAAGGTTTTCGGAACTCTGACCGTTATAATAGCCATAAAAACATATGCCGACTGCCAACGTATCGAGGAAAGCATAAATCATCTAGTCTATAAAGTTGAACAAAGCAACTTGATTATTAAAAGATATATTTTGATAACAATACAAGCCTTGTTTTGACATGCTTTTATTGCTTGCTTTTTTCAGAGAGTATATATCATCATTATACAGGTTTGTTCACTGCATCAAAAACATTTGCCACGGAATACATTGAAGTGTGGAAATGTTTAAATGCCAATTTCAAACATTGGTATTCAACCAAAGTACAAATTAGTTTTATTTTTTAAAAAACTTATAAAAAGTATGACAAATTTTAAAATAAAAATCTCAAGCAAAAAGCTAAATTTGTCTACCCCATTTTAACCACTATATAAACAGCATATATATGCTCATAGAAGGTATTATCCACCTAAGGTGCTAGATTTCTCCCCTCGGTGCGATGTGCAGTTCCCAGGCCATCCTACCATTATCGCTTCCACAGGCCACAGGTCTTCCAACCCATGCCGAACACATAGGCGCTGATGTCGCCCCATTCACTCCTACTCCCCACCACCGACCGGCTGATTCCAAGCTGAGGAGGCCAAACGCTAACCCCCACCTCCGAAGGTGCCAGCTACTCTCCTGGAACCTCGGAGCTTTTACATGCATGATATACCGAGTATTGTAAAAATAAAAAAATTTCCCAGATTTCATTTAAATAGTTTAAACCCCGGTACGTCACAGGAAAAACCGAATCACTGCCATCTATTGATACCATCATGCTGATATTTTGGCAGTCGGCATATGTTTTGGAGGCTATTATAACGGTTACAGTTCTGAAAAACTTGTGAGACAAAGATATTAGCAACAAAACGTATTTCGAAACACGTAGCGAACATTGACTTAAATTTTTAAACCTTGTTCCCAAAATTTTACATGAATAAACATATGCATTTTGCATTTTACATCGTAGCATTGTTACCTTGTAAGTACTATTGTTGTCGCTGTGTTACACGTGAGATTTAATACATATTGCATGACAAATTCATGCAATAAATGTATGACATAAAAATTTGACTGCAAAAAGTACCTAGCGTGTAGAAAATAACGCAGTGCGTTAGGATACATCTTACGAAATCTTGTACGACGTAATCCCATACGTTTGTATGTTATTTGAAGCGATACATTTATTGCAAGCTGCATTGTCTGAAATTACATCCGTAATTCTTCTTCTAAGAGAAATGAGTCGCAGCAGTATCATGATGGGAAAGCCTTTTACAAGATGCATATTTGTCGCTGATTTGCTTATGCGATACAGATAGCATAAAACACAGAACCAATGTTAGTGACAGACTGACAAATTTGCTGTGTATTGTGTAATTTCGTATATAATTGTCCTTAATGCGGTTTTCTACGCACAGAGGCTAATACATTTCACAGTATTTCGAAAAACTATGCTATGCTTGAATTATATATAAATGACTATAAACATAAAAAACTAGCCATGTTTAGCGCTTATGCATGAGAGCTTTTGTGATATACATGAAATGCCACCATATACATTTTTATAAAGTATTCAAAAGCTTATCTGTGTTACAGATGCAAGCATTCCAGTCATATCATCATGCTAAACTGAAAACAAACGAAGTTTCTCAAGGCATTATAAGAACGAATGTTCCACTAATGGCACATTTTTAAGGACATATGTACCATCCGGCAAGGACAACCCGTAAAATCTATAATTTCAGCAATTCCTATGTTAACAACACGATAAGTGAAAGATATTATGTTGCATTGATGCGTATGCAATATAATTTTTAAACCTCGTAAAATTGACAATGTTACTTTTGACAGCGTTAATATAGCAAGATACTTAAATGTTTCGGTTTGTATGTGATCAGTACACAAACGACTCTGAGCCATTTTCCGCGTGCCACTTTTGCACGGCATGCGAATCTTAGCGGTCAGATTTGTAAATTTCTTTCAAATGATCGCAGCTCATCAGTGCAATGCAGCTAAACTTATAATGTACTGTCTGACAAAATGTATGTGACAAAAGCTAGCTCATCCATATTCTACGTTATATTTCAGCTAACACTGATGTTGAAGAGGTTAAGCTATCTTTTGAACAGGCGTCATTGAAAGCTCAAGCAAATGAGCTTATAAATAGTTCATAATGAAATGGGTCTATGATGACATTTTGTAAATAAAGTACGATACTCTGTAATACTCATTACTATGCCTTATCCGATGGTGTGGTCCTTTTACAGTATTGCCATTGCTAGTACCGCTTTAATCTCATTGTTTGTTTGCGCCCAATTAGCTGATAACTTCGAGCAATCTTGAGGCGGAAAGCTCCTAGAAAACATCAACTTTCGATTACCTGCAATCGTTAGGAGGCAGGTCGAAAAAACGACCACATCCTCGGAAGAGGTAAAATACATGCATTTGACCGTGTTTCGTACACTCCTACACAATTTTATCATGTATTCCTGGTAGTATTAATATGTACTCCTAAGCTTATATTAATTTTGAGAAAATTTCCAGTTAATGTAACCCTATAGCCAAATTCTTATAGTATGGGTGGACAGGCGCAATCGAGCACCGGAGAACTTTTATGCAATAACTGAAATATAACCAATACTAGAGCAATTAAAACATAACTAGTATATATACACTAAAATGGTGTAGCATCACGTGGAGGATACTGCAGAATTGGCATGGGTATGCCCGCTATCGATCCAAATGTGGATCCAGCCGTGATAGCATTATGAACGCAAATACGCCGGATTGATCATCAAAGATTTGAAAACTTGGTTGTGCATTGTTTAACTATTAATATCGCCACCGAATCTTGAGCTGGCAGGCGAAAGTAATATCTTCCCTTATGCACACACATGCTAGAGGTCTGATTCACCAGGGATGTTGGAAAGATGGAGGGGTTCAGCCTTGGGCCTTTTATAGTTTATGATGTGGCAGGCGAGTTGCCGGATGGTGCGGCGTGGGGGTAGAATGTCGAAATTTTTAAAAGTATATAATTTTCTCCAATTTTCCTCAGTTGTATCCATTGTTGCTAATTTTCTCCAGTTTTTGCTAAAATGCCTAATTTTGTGCAAATTTCTGCATATTTTTTCCTAATTTTCCCAATTTTAGTTAACTTTGCCAAATTTCGCGGCGCCGCAGGGGTGGAGGAAAGGGTTGGTTGGCGATTCTCGCTGATATGAGAGAAAGCCGAAGCTTCAGTGAGTAACCCCTGCCCTTCATAAGCATGTATGCATTTTGCACATCGAGAAATAAATTTTTCAGCGGTCTCTTTTGTGTTGATGACAGCTCCCACACATTGATATTCGAATTACCATTAGCATTACGTTTAAAATTTTATCTCTCCCAAACAGGCAGATACGTTTCAAAATCTAAATTTTGGTTGGTAAATTGATACATAAAAGGTTTTGAAAATACGTCATAATTTTGTTGCTTGCTGTGTATTGTCGTGCCCAAGCTTACGAAGAAAACTCCAAAAATAATTTCTTTAGCCCATATTGTATACATACATATATATGCGTAAAGTACCTCACCAAGCACAAACTAAAAAAATGAAAATGGTGGATCAAAAATTAAATACCGTCAGCAATTGAAAACGGCAGCAACTCTTCAATCGAGAAATAAAGGTTTGTCTGAATATCCGATCATTGAGGCCTGATTAGAGTAATGACCATAGTTTAAAAATTTTCAAATGCTTCAGCCAAGAGACGAGTTGGTGTCTCGCAAAGAGCTAAGTTGCGAGAGCTAAGTTAGCATAGCGGCACAGAATAGCACGAGCGAAAATTTCAGTACCTTGAGCAGGAGATACACTCGTATCGTATCTTCCTCATTTACAAACGCTGCAAGATTAGCGGCGATATGATGCTTATCTATAAACCATCTATTACAAAATTCTCTGTGAAATTTGGGAACTGTTCGTATCTAGAAACTTTCAAATGCAAAACGGACAGCGGCTATCAGCTACCATATCTATCGAGTGCGTGCAGTAAGACGATGAGGGAGTTCGACAGGTTTTCAAACTTTTGCTCAACTAGCTCAGTATTGAATGTTGATTGACATTAATAACTGATTTCACAAAGTTATAAAAGCACTAAATTTTTGCAAAAATAAAAGTATTTATATTAGCTATAGCTTTTCACAGCTAAAACATATTTTTTCGCGGAATTTGCCATATTTATTCCAAAATGGTCAATCTGGGTATATATATCAAAAATTTCAGACCAAAGAAAAAGAATTCCCTTGCAAACCAAGACGAATTTTAACCCATTGCCATGGGAATGCCTATTCCCAAGCGAAGTCTAATTTAAGTTTCAACGAACCAGGAGGATTGGCCAAAACCTATTTAATTTTAATATAATTTATAGATTAAAAAATTAAATAATAATATAATATACATTAAATATAACTGGAACCTACGGGTTCAGCGCCTGCGATGCCGACCTATCAAGGTGCAGGGCGATTCGCGCCAAGGGAGTCCATAATCCACCTTCCCCTCCCTCTATGACTATGTATGTCTAGAATACACTGGAGGTGACTACAGGCAGTAATTTATAGGTCACCTCGTTTGGAATCAATGTTGGCCTGCCCGCCAGACATTCACGCACCTATAATGCACAAGGGCGCAAACACGAAAAATTTCTGGGCAAGCGCAGCACGATCGAAAAATTTTGGGTCGACGGTACATCTCGCAGCCTTTGTACGGTAATGTGCATGCTGGTTACTATGAGTATATATATACATACATATATGATCGACTTGCTATATTTCTAAAGGATAGACCTACGTATACGTCCCGGGCATATTCTCTATATACATGTATTCATAATTGATCAACTGACCAATTTTTGGGGAGGACGCCAGACATATTTCTAAATATATATTCATGAATGACCAACTTGCCATATTTCTGGAGGACGACTTATATGGCTGTCGCTCAAGCATATACCCGGGGGCCGACACCCCTTCACGTACCCCTCCCCGGTGTTCGCACCCATGCCAGCGCAGTGAAACAATAGCCGACAACAATCTGACGGAGCAATTTAATATTTTTATATTTGAACGTATCTTAGATTCTAGAATTGCGTTTTAAAAGCACAAAAAACTCACTCCTTGTTTTAAAAACATAACGATAAAATTTCTATATTTAAACTAGTCTTTTTTGATCATTCGCATTTTGTCTCGTTTTCGCATTATATTTGATTAAAAGTGTTAAATTTTGTAAAATTGCATTAGCAACAAAAGCAAAACTATATTACCAATGATATAGTTTTTTTCTTAAACGAAAATATAATTTACTAATATTATACTAAAACAAGACAAATAAAATCCAAAAATGATTATTATGCTATTACATTAGTCAAAAATAGTAAATAAAAGCATGATAATCCCAGAATAAGGTTAGACAATCGAGCTTCGACGGGAAACGGAATGAAATTTGTTGGTCGACACCCAATATTACTATTTTGAGGGTAGCTAATTGAGTTTCTACATCCTCTTCAATGTCGCAAAAAGGCAACACAGTAAGGGATATTCATCACATTTCAAACGCAGGTGCACTACACGTAAGTATTGCAACGACACATGGGCAAATATGAGGTACGGTCGTTGATCTGAGCCGAACCGAGCCAAAATAACCTAGACACGCTCCGAATCAAAAATTTACCAAATTATTACATATAATTCATTTCACAAAAACGCTCATAACTCGTTAACCGGTTACCATTGCTAGCCTAAAGAAATCTAAAAAAATTTTGTCTTAAATAAATGCTAAAAGTATGTTATTTACTGAACCGCCTTGACTGAGTCAAATAGTAGCGTAGTTTACCATAGCATCGTCAAAAGCGGATTTTCTTTTAGCGCCGCCAAAGGCCGAAATTGGTTAATTTTGAATATACAGTGATAATTCTGGTACCAGTCTACTTCGCTCTACAAGCTGGTTTAGAAAATATCTCTATTTCGGTCAGTGTAAGGCCAAAATTTTTTTTCGGTTTTTTTTTTGGTTCCCGAAGGTACCCATAATTTGCAAAAAAATTAAGTCCAATACATAATTTTATATGGTATTCGAACTGCATTGACGAGCTGAGTCCAGTGGTACCAAAATTATCGCCGTATTGTATTTCATGATTGACACATACTCGGCCTGGTAGGTTAAAGGAAAAGCCCTTGGTGAATTTCGGGCTGAGGAGGAAGGCTGCCGGAGAAGACCCCACTTTTTAGTCTTTTAGTGTGAGAACCAAACTAATCTTAGTTACTGTTGGTTTGGCAATATATATTCCGCTTTTTGGAATATATCTACACCTGTGCATACGCGCAGCGCACAAATGCATTGTTAACAGTATAATGATTAGTTGACATTACTGTATGTTAGCATGACATTTTATTTATTTTGTGAACTAAATATTGTGTTTGTTTGTTTGTTTCTATGTTCGCCGCTGGTCGACTTGTTCGATCATTATTTAATTTTGGCCTAATTTAAATGATAGTTCTTTTATTTTCTTCTTGTTTGTATGACTAGAGTACATGATGAAACGCTCTAAAAATAGTTTTTACAAGTAATAATTTCAGTAGTCTTTTCAAAAAATATTTTTTTATATGTCTTGAAACGTGCATATTCTCTTTTTTACTGTTAATTATTTTTGATATTCTGGTTTTTTACAGAAAAAATGTGTTTTATAGCCCCATATATTTACTATAAATAAACGGAGCACACATATACACATAATTGTAATGTGACGACTTTAATGCAGCAACGACGTTTATAATATGTATTTGTATATTATTTGTTGTTGCATACATATATGATATATAACATATATGCTTATCATGGGCGCTAACACCGGCTTGGATACAGGTGGCATGTCCGCCCGCCTCCGAAAATATGTCTGTTGAGGACGATCATGTAGGTCATACGTCCTCCAAAAACGTTCCAAGTTAGTCAATCATGTATGTATGTATAGAAATATATCATTTTTTGACTGCTCAAAAATCTAAAATGGTCGCCAAACATGTATCTACAAAACTCATGGAAACCAGCAGGCGCATAACTGGGCACCGGTTGTAAGATGGCACTCCGTCCTGGCCTCCAACAGGTTTTTTTCGATCGTATTCCGCCCTGGCCACCCCACCGTAGATTTTTTCAATTGTACATAGCGACCTCCCTCCACTCTCCCTGATTTTTTCGAAGGTATTGCGCTCCGTGGCTCACCCTTGTCCCCTGTTCCCGTAAATTTTTTCGCGCATGCGCCCTTTATGCATATAGGTAGGTGTTGTTTGTTGTAATATAAAGTAAATTTTACTATCACTATTTAAATTCATTGAAAAAATTTCTATGTGTTTGATACCTGGTCCTTTGGGTCTAATGCATCAATTATCGTGTCAATGATGTGTCAGGATCGTTGCGCTAAATGCATTCCGGTATCACAAACTTATATTAATTACTAAGAACTTTAAGAGCTGGCCCGAGCATGGTTTGCCATCGAAAGAGCCGAGCACAGTCCGACACCATCCATGAAATGTCCGGTCGGACACCGTTCAGGAAGATCCGAGTCTGCAACTTTCTAACATTTGTTAACAATTGGTTAACACTATGGAATACCAAACATTAATAGACAAAATGGTGTTCGCTCCACTAGTCTCAAAGTTCCAAGGCGTACTCCAGTAAGTCGCATTAAGACAAAGATGTTAATGATGGATTACTAAGTGTTGTACTACGTAGTGTTGAATCCGGTCAGAAAACGCGCTTGCAGGACAATAAACGTCCTGGTCGGCAGCGAAAATTGATTGATAAATGTGGATAAAATCTCTCATTAAGGTTGCGTCAATAGTGCTTCTCGCATTTGCATGCAATCCTGGTGCCGAGTAATGGTTGACCAATGTAACTTCTTTTTGTCTGAAAAAGTTTAAATACTCCTGCTACTGCTAGTATATTACTGCGGTACAAGTAAACGGGTCTTACTTAAAATTTCACACGACCTCAAATATATATCTTATAGAGTTGCGACGACATTGCAATTGCGTGTTCGGCAAGCAAGCCAGGAGTACAAAACATAAAATTGCCCAAAATTTGCCTTCCTAAATCTACGTTAAGTTCAGCTTTCTTACCGTCTATGTATAAGGAAATATGGATTAAACTCTCAAAGTTTCACAATGTTAAGGTCCTCATGTAACATTTGGATTAATATAAAATATATTTATAACATTTGCTTCAGCATCATATTAAGCCCGAAATCTGTGTTTAGCCATTTGTCTGTTGCCTTATCATATGCTAGGAGTTACGCTGGGACCACTGGGTTAAAAGGCACAGGATCGCTGAAACAATGGTTCGACTATAAAATATTTTTGGGTGGCTAACTCATAAATGAATAAAATAATTACCGTATAATTGCAATTCTAAAGGTGGATTTTGAAGTTGAGGTCGTAATCCGATGAATCCATTGAATAAAGACTATCCTGGGCTTCAATCCACGGTCATTGACATCTGGGGCATTCCGTATACTTATGTAATTACTACAAACTATTAAAACTAACGCAGCAGTGTTAGGCGAATTGATGTTTGATATGGCCTATGTTTTCCAACCCAATGTTTACAAATAACTTTTGAAGCATTGAACTAAAATTTTCACCGTATATCTGTGTAAATGTTTCTTACGCGGTATTCGTACAAGAGACACTTGCGTGGTCCAGGATTCACTGCAGTATATTTTGTAAATTATATAGGTGCATACACATACATATATAAGCGGTGATAGTGTAGGATATTGTAAGCTGCTGTGACCAATATACCATAATTATATTGTAGCAAAAGTCTGGATTGAAATTAAGTAAAGCTGCTTAAATATTTTTAAATTGACTGTAAGCCTATCACGTGTTTGATACGGTTGCTTACTATTCTACTTTGCCGTTACAAAATTGGAGAGTGAATGGTCGTGACACGGTTGTTGACCCCTACAATATGGAGAATTCATAATTTCTGTATACGTTGGTAAGAATTCGTGTCAAGCCTGGTAAAACATCTTTTATTTGATATCATTCACACCGCGTTTTAAACAATATGAATTTGCCAACCCGCCCAAATTCAAGTTATATTAAATCGTTATAAATTTTAAAGTACGAAATTTTGGTCCCACAGGATAACTTTCATTTGCTATTATGCGTTGAATCGGATTACAGTAGCTGAGTAAAGTGTAATATTCAAGCTAGGTGATCAGATAAATTTTTCCAATAGAAAACTGCAGCGACAAAGTATAAGTCACTCTTGACGATTTTCTTCAAGAAACCCAGCAATAAACATATCTATGTATTACGCTGCAAAAGTACTTGTTTTTAAAACTATTGTATAGTTTACTTAGAAATAATAATTTTAAAACACATATATTTTTACCGTCTTCGGAGGTCCTCATATTCAGTTATACTGCACGAACGATCGTCTTATCAAATAATAAAATTACACTATTGATTACGGTGAAACAAACTTGTATATCTTCAAACTCCAAAAAAATTGAAGTATTTTACTATCAAAATAACTGTGAATTCAAACAAAAAGACAACTATTGTTGTATAGGTCGAGAGAAAAGAAATATAAATATAAAGATACTGTTATATTCGAAACATTTTGATTTTTCGTAAAAGGTAATCTCTGTTAAACACTATGTGGGTCAAACCGTGTAACTAGGAATGGCCACCCACTTTAGAGCGTCTGAACCACTATTTATTTCGCATGGACCGGGCCATCTTTAATTTGGATGAAGCTAAATAAATGAAATATAATTCAATATAATGGTTACGCTTATGTTCTTTTAACTTTTTTTAGTGCACATCGTTTTTCATGATACACTAAGATCAAAACCAATAATCTCTGACTGTACTTTTGAAAGAAATATTGAAACATATACTACAATTAAATTATAACTAAGGTTGTCCGCTTGAGTACACAACGATATTGAAGTGCTTCTGCTGACTACCCTAAAAGATTCTGTTACGTTACAGTGTCTCGCTTTCAGATTAGCGGATATGTTCACACCTGCTGCGCAAATGTTAGGCTAACATTATTTATTTAGTCACATATAGCAGACCAAAACAAGTTAAAACTAGACAGTGTTTGAGTGTGGACTTCTGACAATGCGTTCACGTATAGCGATAGCAATGCTGTTACATTTCAATTGCTATTGTTTGCAAAATTCCGCAATCAACACTGGACAATTGCATTGTTTTATGTCAAAATTTTCGGAATCGTGCTTTCACCAATGCAGGGGTGGGAGTGACGTTTTAGGCGCGAGGTCGATAATAAGGTTCGTCGTAGGCTAAACAGGGTACTTCCTTTAATTCCGCTATCCCGGAAGCCAAAACACCACTGAGTGAATTTGAAAAGAGGCGGTCCGTCCACTGTAAGATGAAGTTGCATCACCAGCCAGAACCCACACCATTATCAACCAAAGAATAAAACTGAAATCCAAGAAAATTATTTCATCTTATACGAAAAGAAATAAATTTATTTGGTAGTAACACGCAATCCAAAGTCAAATTTGTTCAATACCTTATCACTTTAGAATGTATTTTTGAACCTACTCAGAACGTTCCGTTTTGGAAATCTTTGTAG
This sequence comes from Trileptium ribeirensis, assembly GCA_030248225.1. Classification (NCBI taxonomy): domain Eukaryota; kingdom Metazoa; phylum Nematoda; class Enoplea; order Enoplida; family Thoracostomopsidae; genus Trileptium; species Trileptium ribeirensis. The sequence goes on from JASANE010000573.1 coordinate 11,620, forward strand.
TACGTTTATGGTCAAACCATATCAAGAATATTTTGACGATATATAACTTAAAATCTTGCCATTACATTATAAAAATTAAATTTAAAACATCAACCTCAGGTTAGCTTGAAAACGGATATCATCAACCTCATTTTAGTTGGAAAAGTCATACAGTCTATCGATTATGTAATGATATTATCATACCACTGTGTAAGCAATTAAAAACCTTTCTGTTACACTGGATTTCGCTTTTATGTCCGGCGTTAAGCTGCTAGATTTGGAATTGGTTATTTTGCGTAGTCTACCTATGAGTAGCCATTTCGTGCCTGGGAACATCTGTTAGGACATCTTAGGTACTGACTTTATGTCCTTACTACCGTATGTAGCCATCAATTTTAAAGACCGCTGCCTGGACTTATCAAATGGAACGGAGAACTGCTCTGCTCCTTTTGCAGACCAAGGAGATTATCGACCGCCCGTCATCAACGTAGTATCCAGAAAATACACACAGATACCACCGAACACCGAACTATTCATCAACGCTGTTCCCGAGATCACCCAACCGCCTACTGGCCAAGCACTATTTGTACCTGATCCCTTCATAAGAGACATTGCCATCGCACACGCCCTAGTACTCACCGGCCAACGCATGATTCCAGTTGCAATGATGAACTTTGGAAACCTACCAGTTGCAATACACGCAGGACAAACCATAGGACACATCGAGATGCTTGACGATAATGAAGTCGAGCTTTTGTACGACAGCAATAAGCGTCTACTTCAGCTCGGACCTCCCCAGCACATTAAACAATGCAACCGCATAGGAGTTACACGAGATAACGTGGTACAGGTCATCAACGACCAGAAGAAGACAATCGACACGGAACGATCCATACAGGTACTAAGCAAAATTGATTTTGGACGAACCACACTTAACCCCTACGAACTAAAACAGTTGAAAACCACTATTTCAGAAAATGCGGACATATTCAGTGTGCACCCGTTCGACTTAGGAAGATGTGGTGTACACCAACATAGGATAATTACTGGGGACGCGAAACCCATAAAGCAAGTGCCCTATCGATTGGCACACTCTTTACGTGAACCCTTAAGGGAAGAACTAAATAACATGGTAGAAGCAGGCCTTATCACACCATCGGATTCACCATGGGGTTCACCCATAGTGTACGTCACTAAGAGTGACGGCACTTTACGCTTGTGCGTTGACTTTCGCAAACTCAATGTGGTCGCCGAACGCGATCTCTACCCGTTACCCCGCATAGACGACATATTAGGATGTCTACGAAACACAAAGTTCATGTCAAGTTTGGACTTAAACAAGGGGTTTTGGCAATTAGAATTAGATCCCGAAACTAAGGAAAAGACTTCTTTTGTCACTGTCCATGGACAGTATGAATACAATGTCCTGCCCTTTGGTCTAAATTCTTCTCCAGGCGCCTTCCAAAGGTGCATGTCAATAATCTTAAAAGGATTAGAATGGGAGAGATGCCTTATCTACATAGATGACATATTAGTCTTCTCACCCACATTTGAACAACACTTGGCAGATCTCATCACAGTCTTTGACAGGTTTCGCAAGGCCAACCTTAAGTTAAAACCCTCCAAATGCCAATTCGGACAGAAACAATTAAAATATCTCGGACATATCATTAGCTCTGAAGGAGTTAAACCCGACCCCGAGAAAACAGCCGCGATCGATAACTACAAACGACCTGAG
>JASANE010000575.1:0-33702 GCA_030248225.1 Trileptium ribeirensis
ATCCCTGTTGTATTTCTTAGGAGTACTATTGAAATACCAATGGGACTTTAAAGTCAAACTTTATTAAGTAAAGAAAACGAGTTAAAATTAACGTAAAAGTTAAGCCAATGTGAAGGCTATTAAATGAAACGACCAGTTAAATGCAACAGTGAAATCAGGAATGAATGGACCTAAGCCTATCGCGGCTTAAATAGTGTTTGGTCATGTTTCCGGAAGCTTCTGATGTGTATCAGAAGGTTCCAGCAACATGACAAATGTACACAGTACAGTATATATACATAAACGTATATAGCTAGAATGTTCTATCGTATGATGTCATTTGGCATCAGTTATATTTTTTATATTGTAAACATAATGTTCTGGAATTTCCATAACACTTCCCAATATTTTGCATTATACTCGTATTATCGGAAAAGCCCCGCCGCCATCCTTCCGCAGTAAATCGTCGCCTTGCACTACCCGTCACTTAGGTTGCAACTCTAACAATCAAAATCTTGACTCTCAAGGGACTGGGGCCCTCGCCTCAGTGCCCTCTGCGTTATCATGAGCAATCAAGAATTAGGGAACATACCCCGACTAAGACTTTTAGGATTTGCGCACGCTTATAGTCGAGGCATCAGGGTCCGTTGTGCCATGCTCTAGGATTAGAACCATGACCAAGCGCATAGGGATACCCCAACGGGAGATCTCACCAGGACCAGAGAACCCCGTTTAAGGGATTAAGTGGAATATGAGGGAAAGGCGAGTCAGCCTTATTACCTGTGAGCAGGATTAGGGGTTGACTCTCCCTCGGGGGACCTTCATGCCACTAGATACGTGGGCCATTATAGGGGCCAGGCCGAACACCCTGGTTAACCCGCCGGCAGCCTGCTAAGCTAAGCGGTTCCCCTAGGTCGTCGCATAGATCACCGGGGAGTCGTGGAAGCCGGGGTTGTCCGGGCACCACAACAGAGTAAACCGTGGTGCAGCTGGGATCCCTTAGGGCCAGAACTGGTCCTAGTACATAGCACATGTAATGTCTGCAAGAAAAAAATGAAAATTCTACCTGTATGCAGCGAGTTGGTGCTTTTCTGTCCCTACCAGGACCAGAATGGCAATTGAAGCTACAAATTAGGAGTGCTCTTCGCAATTGGTCATTTTCACACGTGTGCAACGCAACATGTACGTATATAGTATCCTGTCTTATCGCCCAAAACCGTGAGCTCTGAGTGTTGAATATGTAATTCAGAGAGATTTACACAGCTATAGTGAGTAACAAAGTATAAAATAAGCCATGAACTTCTGCGCTACAAAATGAGGCCAAACTCACCTATATAGCCCTAGCGGTTGCGCAGATATTATTTTGTGTATTGGGGTCCTATAAACAAACCGGTTTGATCGAACCCTATAGTGGTAATGACAATAACAGCACACTATTTTTGTAGCTACATATAGGATGAATAATTGCACTACAAAATGCGACCAAAAACCCATATAGAGCTCTAGCGGTTGCGGTAATACTTCCATTTTCGTGTATTTTGGATCTCTCTGGCACATAGAAAATCCCGCTTTGACCCAGCCTTTCAGTTTGAATAAAATAGCAACTTTGAAGCTACATAAAAATGAATTGCTCTAGAAAATGAGACCAAAACATGTATCTAGCTTGAGACTGTGCGGAGATATCACCATTTTCGTGTATTGCGGGTCCCAGGGGAAAAGCCGTTCAGATTTAACCCTGCAGCATAAGAAAATAACATGACACCGTTTGCAACTACATAGAGCATAAATTGTTCTACAAAATTAGACCAAAAGCCGCTACAGGGATCGACCATTGCGAATATGTCCATTTTCGGCTATTTTGGCTCTTGCAGGCACATAGAAAAACAACATTGGCCCAGCCCAGCTGCGTAAATGACAATAGCTGCACGCCATTTGAAGCTACGTAGAAAATTAAATTGCTCTACAAAACGAAAATGCTGATATATGTCGAATGGTTGAAGAGCTATTACCATTTTCGTGTATTTTGGGTGCCATGGTCCAAGTTTAGAACCCGTTCATACTCATATTCTACAAACTAAGAGAACCGCGGAGCAAAACATTATATATACTATGTTATACAGGAAAATATACTAAATGCGCCTAATTTCACTCAGATGTACGCCGGTTGTCGAGTTATAATATGTAATTATTTTTTGGGCATGGACAAGCTCTCTGACCCGATTTTTAGAAGATGTTTTACTCGGTCTTCACGCCTAACCAAAGGGCACAAGTAGAGATTTGTAGATTTAAAATGAACTATGGTACAAATCAATCCGCACAGCCAATTTTGAGCTATGCTTATTGCCCTAAACAACTAAATAGCCGTCATTGTCAAATTTTACCACTAGCTTCGATCAGTTTCAATGACTCACTCAGAATGCAATTATAATGCATTCCTTACACAGTTGCATCTGTAACAATTTATTTATAAAATACGCAACAAACAATAACAATGTTATTACTGTGCTTAAAACAAAAGTATACATCGGGGCATGCAAGCGAGGCTCATCGGAGCTAGTGTTGTTGCGTTTTACGCTCAGAGGCAATCATATGACGTTTCGGCAAAACATGCTTAAAAGTCAAGTGAAAAGATATTAACTGTTTTAGAACAGAATCGTGAACAGTTTCAGTAAACAAAAAATACTCAATAATTGAACTCTCGCCGAGCATGGTACAGATGTTTCGCAATCTATGTAATCTGATTTATTGAACTGAGCCAGGTTCCATTTGTTTAATTTGCGCTGCAATTCTGTCTAAATCCTTTCTGCCTTGCTTCGACAAAATTCGACCTAAAACAAAATTATGGACAACGGATTATCAGATCAACTCCGGAGAGTGAAATCTCCGACAATGCGCAGTGTTTATAAACGCTTATACGGCCAATGCGACATCGTAAATGTTTCCAAAAGAAGACAGACATCTATGGCAGAGAAAATTTAGACACTTGTGAAAAATCAATGAATCAAGATCACTTAAAGCTATAACAAGACCAGATGCCAACAGTTCTATTTTTGACCTATATAATATTTTATAAAGACACCACCGAAACACTATGTACGTGGCACACACTTACAAACTACACTCAAAATAATTTCCATGAATTTTAAAGAAGTTCCTTTGAGTTTTGCATCACTGAAATGCAACAATTTATTGAATCATTCAGGAATAATTCACCTTTGAAAATTCAACGGTATTTAAGTCTTTCAAAATTTTTTTGAAATTTCAGTAGATATTCTTTGAATTAAAAAATATCTGGTGGTGCAAAATTCAAAGAAACTTCGTTTAAATTTCTTGAAAACTTATTTTGAGTGTAGATGCTAATCGGATGAAATTTTTAATACAATCGAACGTAGGATATAAACGGAATGGAAGTATTACACATGTAGTGGCACGCGTTAACTGGTATTTCGCGGTGACATACTGCTTACGGTACCTTATGACTATCATAAATACAGATGGAAGGTCGAACCTCTTTTGTTGGTGTCTTTCTCGGCCCATTTTAGCGCTTCAAGAGTTTGCAGGCATTTCCGCAAAATTGCAGACGATGATCTAGAATAATGCGGTGGTTCAGTACCGTTTCGTTTTCGACTTCCATATATTTTAGTGAACGCGCCAACGCCTAAATACAATAGTTATATGGTTTGAAACATACAAATAGCTATAGTTATGTTTGCAATTTCAACGTTTTGATTAATAGAAGAAACATTCTTGTCAAACGAAATCAAATCGAAACACGTAGCTACAAACCGCAAGCAAAAAATAATTTTCATTTTTAATCGGAGAAAAATTACAATTGATGGCTAAAACATAAAAGTGTATCAAAACCACACTCCAAAATGTGAAGTATTTATATAATCCTCCAAAAAGGATATATATAACACCTGTTGACCAACTCAGATGAAAGTGAAATAGGCCAAGAAATTTTCATAAATAATCAGGTAAAAATAAAACTTAATCAACAAAACACATGACACAGCGGTGAGCAAATGCAGCACAAATAATATGAAAATGTTGTAGAGACAGAAACTGAAGATTTCTGACTTACGAAAGTCCCAAACCTTATTCTACAGTACTCTACGCCACCACCAGTTCAATCACTATACTACCAATTTAGCAGTATTGTGAAATATCTCCCACGCATTCCTCTTATCCGTGAACAGTGCCTTGCAAACGCAATGCCCATGCACCCCCGCTATCGTAACCCTAAGGGCGGACTCAGTGAACTCACTACTCTCGATCGGTCCCAAGAAGCTACAGAGTTTAGCAATCCACAGGATGTGTTGATTGGTTCCGTACGTAGTCTACATAGCACAACGTTCGTCACCAGGGACGTTGACTCCGTCACCTGCTCACACGCCAAAGATACCATACATCTATTCCTGTCTACGTTCCACCAACAACTATCTATCGGGTTTTATGTAAGGCTAGTGTGGTCCCCACAAGGGTAAGTGATTTCCTAGACGCTTAACGTCGAATCGTTGTTGCTCCACGGGAATGAGCATTTGGTTGGCAAGTGGTCCCTTCGGAGCCCTTGTAAAGTTAATATCGCTGGAGTCATACTGACGCACTCAAGAAGTGAAGAATCACGTAAGAAGTGCGATTCGAGGTCAAGCTTGCACGTAGGGCGTCAATTTCAACCCCCGTTGGTAGATATAGCGACATATGACATCATAAATACACGAACACTTGGGTTTTCAATCATTATTTATTAATAAGCTAATAGAATGTACGTATGGTGAAGGGATAACCCAATACCATCATACAATTAACAATATGAGCATACCTTCACAAACTCAAATGGCAACAACGTCACAATACAATAACAAATAGGTAAATACGGTTAAACCGTGGGTCCTAGCCTTTTTAATAGAACGTTAACAACCGTATGTTAGATCGATTTCATACTTTCGTAATCCCTTTAATCACGGCCGCGCGTACTTTACTAGAAGAAATTTGAGAAAGCAAGGAAGTGGATCGCATGATATTGATCGATCGATAATAGAAGCAAAGCGCCAGTCGGTTGGTTCAGGTAATTGGACGGCTATTAAAAATTAGGAAGACGTTAGGTTCAGGGTAGGAATATCCTCCGGGTTAACAGAACAGAAACACGACGGTTGGAATGTGACTCGACTATATCTATCCTACTCTACGATGGATTGGTTACGGTTTCACAATATACGGATATGTGGTACATAATATGAATATGCTACAGTTAAGAGTAATTGCATCAATATACATAGATAATATTACAATACTGTGGCACGACTCCTAAACAGAGCGATTCATTCGAATGACATGCCATGAGAGTGAATTTCTCGCTCACTTATAGCAAATACTCTTAAATCCTAAACAGTTACGCTGGATTTTCTGGTACGAAATGTTTTCAAATGAGATAAACTTGATTGCTCTCGGGTCAGCATTTGGTGCTCCTGGGGATACATTCATTATCCACAAGTATATACGCCAAATGTGCAGGAAAATTTTCAACGGGAAATACTTTTTGCGTTCTCTTTTATTCGTCACAACTCACATTTACCCGTTGGCAAGTTCATCGGGACTTAGTATAACTAGTGTGACTGGCTAAGTCTGCCTGTGCATCAAAGTTCACAGAGACCAAATATGCTGTTACCGATTCGGCGGGGACATGGAAAGTTTGAGGTGGATTTGACGTCCACTGGTAACAATTTCAGCGTGGTTGCGAGTGATTCGCGTCCGGTAACTAAGTAAATTTCGGGAACTTATGGATCGTATGGCTTCCTGGGTTAACGAATGTACTATATATATATTTTATATCAAAATTCGCGAAGAAGGATCTTCGCAACTACCGCGGATATTGGTGGCCCAGTGCGGAAACGCTATGTGCGGTGGCTTAAAAGTATAGGTTGGTTCGCCCTATGTGTGGTTTCTTAAGCTTAGTTTTATTGTCTTAACCATTCCGCAATCGAAAGGAGGAGCACAGCTGCTGAGCTCGCGAGCAGGCCACTGCCGAAACAATGATCCGCTTTGGTGCTATCCCAAATTTCCACGAGCTCCACCGGGTTTACCTGCCTACTTAACTGATTCTTAATGATTTGTATGTTTGAACTCTATTTCTCAAAGGGAAATGTTTTTGTTATTAGATTGGATCGCTCGACATCACTGCGAAGCGATTGTGTTTGTGTATGGATGGCGCCCTCCAAGCTTACGAACCAGGGAATCCCTATGCGGCGCTGCAAGCAGTTTCTATTCCCCTGTCACTATGTAAATTGTATAATTATATGATACGAATGCATGAATTCATATGTTCTTAAATTCTCGAAGTCGAATTGGTAGGAAGGATCTGTACGTGATCAGTTTAATGACTTCAGCTGACAAAATTTTTCATAGGCTTGACCCCCAAAAAGGACTCTCGACCTGATTTTCTCGTGGAGAAGGTGGGGATGGGGACTGGCCAACGGTCTGGATTACTGTAGAGAGTGAAAGGGAGCCCTTACAACAGCCTACAAATCGTTAATACCGCATTAGCAGTTTGAATGTGCACTTATGCGTACTGGGATCAGACCGCATCCATTCCATCATCCGATACATCGCATCGAGGAGAAAACCATAAACGAAAACACATAGGAAACATAAAACAGTAATTAAATTCAAGCGACAAAGCCGGCGAGTGAACTAGACCGGTCTCCGCGATGCCGAAGTCATACAGAATCGTCAAACTTAGAGTCGAGACATCTAACAGCACTGTAAATGTTTCCATTTTCAGTCTCCGGACAATTGGAGACAACTCAATCATGATCGGGGTTTCGATCTTTTCTTAATTTTAACTAATAAAATTTTTATTTTAAGACTGCTACCGTAAACCTGTGGCAATTCCAATCTAAAGGAAATTCCTTTGGGAATAGGGTAATTAAAACGTTAGTTAGTACTAATGAGCACGTCTGGTGGGACCCGATTTTTGGCAACCCATCCCGCGTCCCAAATCTTGACCAGAAAAATCGCCGATTTGCCACAATTTTCGAGACAACTTAATGCCCTCAGTTGTCATCTCCCCAAACCCAAGCTTTTCCTAAATTTTCTCCGCAAAATTAACTCTAATTTATGTAATATTTATTATTAAATTATTCATTTTAATATTATTAAATGTTTACTTAATTAATATATAAATGTAAATTATCACTACTAACTATGGACTGCTTTACTTTTTTTATTAAATCGGCTAGACAGATATATAAATGTATTATTTTATAAGTTAATATATATTTAATTATTTTACTATTAACTTATATGTATCTATTTATTATCCCAGATAAACATAAACACATAGAAAAAATATGCCCCCTCCAAAATTTCTCAACCGTTCCGGAGTTATGGATTGGAACGGTGATGACCCTCAATGCTGAGGACACAGAACTGACATTTTAAAATTCTTCTTATCTGTTATAAGGGTTCTATCAAATGCCGAATTTTTATATAATACTTTCACTACCTAAGATTGCTCAACCCTAGCGCGTGTTGTCATGCCATATTTTCATGAACGGAATAGGGTAACGAATCGCGCAATTTAAGCACATTTCGCGTGTCAGTAATATTAGGTATCCCGAAATAGCTCACCAAACCAATCCAGTCATGCGTATATACACAGAATAACATTAACAATATATTCTTCATAATCAATACAGTTATACTCAATATATAGCGAACAAGAGTGATAGATCGAGACCAGTAAGGTACCTTAACAGACCCGGCCGACCATAAACACCTTGGTTATACATAAAATTATTGATATATATATTATATATATATATATATATATTTATATATGTAAAACGGTCATATCAATTAAGCATGGCCAATACGAATATCAACAATCAAGAATTTACAAACAGATGACACAATAAAGGTACAAAAATGGAATAATGCAATGAAGATACAAATCGTACGGTATATACTTAAGATACAAACATACTCTATCAATGGGCCATACAACAATGGGTAACATGAATACAACGGCAAATCATACAGTTATGATAACAATAAATCGTACAGACACTAATTATCTGATCGTATGGAGAAAATTAAGTTCACGTAATTCATACAGTAGTTATAGCTTGGTCAAAGAAGTTAGAGATCTTACAGGTAGAATATAAATGCGAAATTCATGGTTACAATTACACAACCAATTTTTAATCAAACATTTATACACGCACATACAGTCCCTCGGGGAAAGGGCACTTTGAATTTCATTCAGTCGTTTATTTTAGTGCTAATTCCTTTAGCGGATATGGGCTTAGGGTTCAATAAGATTGCCGGCTAAACGGTGGTAATCGAAACTTGCTTCGCCTAAAATCATACAGCTGCACTGCAGACAACTTCCGTCTGTTTGAATTTATGCACTGCCATCCCTCATTAAGCATGCAGAACTTGACCATCGCAGCATTTTAACAAATGCCAAAACAACTTTGGCGAAGAAATCCGAAAACTGGACAGTCTTCTGGCAGGTACGCATTTTTTCAACCACGACATCCAGAAAGCAAAATTTATAAAGAAACTTTAGTCGATGCTCAAATTGAAAGTAAGACCGTGTTCACAATGCACCCGATCCGATCATCTTATCCGAGTTAAACCTGTACTTTATACAGTGTGAACACTGCATCCGATCCGATCCGGTCCGAAATAGCGTGCACAATTTTTTCGGATCAGACTCGGATGTAGTGCAAAAATACATAGATATACAGATATATATATGTACACGGTAGGTGAAGTTTAGTATTTTTGGATCGGATGCATTATGACCAGAATTTGGATAATGATCGGATGCAATGTGAACACGGCCTAAGAGTTGCCGTTTTCAACGCGTACCAGGCGTGGTCAGGGCGGCTTTTACATTTTCCCTTGTTATTACTGCAACTGAGTCCCACAAACTACAATGTATGTAATAAAACTAGAAGGTGGCACAATGAACTTGTCCGGAGTGAGCAATATCATTACGGGTAATCGATATTTTAATTTAACAGTTAAAGTCAACAGTAGAATAAACAATTTAAAACATTAAATTATGCATAGGTCATGCAATTGGGTCTGCCAAGTGATATAGTTCCATTCCCATGGCAGTTGAAGTGGAGCCGATAGTGCACCATTAATATACATATTAGATATCGTAACACTAAAAGGGTATTAGACAGTCTGAAAAAACCAAATCTATCTACTTTTAGGTATAAATTCGCTTATATAACTCTTCTGTTCCTAGACTAGTACTCCGCTGAAATGGATGTGCTGTACACACTGAATTACTTGTTTAAACTGACAAATGTGGTAAGCAGAATACAAATTGCGTGTGAATGAGATATAATGAATAAAGAAAGCACAGCTATGACGGCACAGGAATTCAAATGTCATTCTTGGATTTAACTTAATTTCTAATTAATGCCAAGGTTTAGTCGTGTCACTTGAATACGTGATGCAGTTATACCACTATAACCACAGATATTTTGTGTCCATTAACTGATCTGTCCGAAAATAAATACTATGTCTAGGTACTGCAATGAAACAAGTTAAAAGCATGAACCTGCTGGCGACCGGATGTAGAGATGTCGTGCCACAGAGGCAGTTCTTATGTAATACCAGTCTGGATCATACGGTGCCAGTTCTTTGGCTCGCCCAAGCTTGACTACATCAGCCCAATCAGGAACCTAAACAGTGTGGGTAGATAATGTAGAATTTACAACACAACGAAATGCTATATAAAATGCCTAAATCTTCAATATATACTCGTACAGCCAACAGAAATAATGAAGCTTAGTCTGTTACAACCGAACCATAGCATAAATTCTGTGGCAGATATATTTTAAACAACCCGAAATTAAGCAAAGTATTATGCTGATATCCCAACCAAAAATAAGTGCGATGGAAAACGATCGCAAATCACAATCGACCGAAATTTTGTCTACCCACAACCGATCGAAATCTCATTTTATCGAAAATACGTAATCGAAATTTTATGGTTTCGGACTTTAACTGCGCCAAAATCGAAAACGATCGAAATTTAATTAAATCGAAAACGATCGAAGTTTCGTTTAATCGAAATCAACCGAAATTTTTATCTACCATTTCGCACTTACTTCTGGCCTGACTGTATAGATAGGATTCATTTACATACTTATTTTATCAAGAAAATGAACCCAATTTTACTCAAATATCTACATCAGTTGTCAAGATACAATAAACAACTATTATTTTCCATGACCCGAGCCATTTTATCCCGCTTTTTCGGAAGGAAGATGTTGGAATCGGGACGCCGTTAAAACTAAAAAGCACAGATAGATATTTCAAGATTTCTGCTCAGCCAAGGTTTAATTATGCGTGTTATCCTAAAGCCCTCACAACAGATAGCGTCAAATGTCACCGCTATAGGGCTAGTTGGCTCGCTTTACTGCATTCAAAATTCAATTAGTTAAATTTCCAAAAATAAAAATTATCGCTGTCAGGCCTATTGAACCATTGCAATTTCAATGACCGAAACGGAGAAGTTAATCATTCGTTCCGAGTATATTCTACTTATAAATACAATTGTTTAACATAAAGATTGGACTTGGCCATAATGAAAAAGTCATAACCAATGTTCGTCTATGCTATAAATACGTACGTATGCTTTGTACATGCAACTGTGGTCATCATATCATAAGGGCAGGTCAATCTTTATTGGCCATTTTTACATTTAATTTGGTTTGTTATTGAGTATTCGTCATACTATGGTGAAACGAGAACGACTATTTGCCAATATATTTTTGCCGACATAACCCTAAAATGCGACCTTTCACTGGTTCAGCTCCGACCCAACGACTTTTTGGATGTTTCAAAAATGTCTATATTGTGAATATCGGACAATATTGTTTATTGACCAGCCCTTAATCACAACATTTATTTAGTTTCCTACAAATAGCAGATATTAAGATCAAATCCAACATGTATATAGCACGTAAATAGTATTTGTAGCAGATGAAATTCCGTTACCTTAACCTTTCCAGATTTTTTGAGGAACGATGCCACTTGGCGAACCAGATCATGTTGGTCCACGTCTTTTGCGCTTACCCTTACCATTGTCGATACTGTACTACTAATTGTATACTCAGTAATATTTATTAGTAAAATGTATCCTTAAAATGGTAGTAACTACGTCGCTAATTTGTGGTTAGATACGCAGCAGTCATAAATTACAGAGAACTCATACTATTATGCATCGATAATTCGGGACATGAAAGCTAGAACATCAAACAGGTGGACGGCCAAGCCATTTCACAATTTTTTAACGTGGTATTTGCGTATGAATTTGCTACTATAACGTCTTCCAATCCGAACATGCAAAAATAATATATATGCCTTTACTTATACGGGTTCCACAACAACTGAATAGACCATTCTTCGTCGAGGTCTCTTCATCAGAGTTTATAGGTAACTAACAATGAATTTAACGATGCCCAGAAAATCTTGCTATCTGGGTCCATGCACCTTCGGCCGTAGTTGTATTGCAGGGACGAATTCGAATATTTGTAGAACCTCGGACCACATCTACTGAAGGTCGTTTACAATCATCAAACGATGTAAAGTCGGATTTGTAGCAGCCGCACTGTATCCGCATCAACGCAGCATGATTGGATTGTGTCTATGCACGGCAGGAGAGGCGCTTCGTGTACGGTACAGAAAACATAGTTCGTTATACAGGTGCCAACCCTCCCATTCTTAACAGACACTGAAGAACTTTCCCGCAAGTCGCTGAAGATCTTTCCTATAAATTACTACTAGTATCTCGCAAGCGAGGATGAAACGGAGGTTGATGTCGGCCCACAATTAGCTGTTACGCGCCCCACACTAAATCTCGGCCGTCACGTTAGCGATATAATACTATCAACACTATCGAAATTGCAGAACGTAGTGAAGCATTAAAACACCGACGACTTTCGCGTGCACTGTCAACTTTTGGCCACTGACCCCGAACCATGGGTACGCCATACCCCCGTACCCATGGAGCCATATGTCACACAACAAAACCAACACTGGCTATGAGTTTAACACGCCCGAAAACCCCAACTGAAGGTTTCAGCCGCTCAGGACGCCAGAAAAAATATTCGAATTTTGTATCCATGAACCATGGGGGTCATACATACCCCCCACATTTTGACCCCTGAACCAGACCCCAAATCAAAAAACGCTATGGTAAATCGATTATGCCGGTTTGAATGAGACCAAGATAATGAAATTCGGTTAAGTTTTTCCAGAGTTATCGCCGAGCACACACATCAACGGAGTTTACAATCTTTCACCCCTTCAACACACAATCTCCACTGTGTTACACTACGGTCTAAAAACTCTACACACTATACTGGCCTGTATACAAAAGCGGTGGAGAAATTCGATGCGCTCCCATGTCCATTTTTGGAAGAAATTTCAAAGTGGGAAGAATAAATTTTGCTTAAAAATAATAAATATTTCCATATGTTTATGTAGTTTGCCACATATGTTCTCAAGAGCACTTAGAAATAGTTGTAATTAAGGTTTACATTTAAAGAACATTTTGCATACAAAAAAACAAAAATTTTGAAACTTTTTTCAATATATTTGAACATGGGGGGTTCGGCCGAGTGCGGGGACGGACATAGGGGAAAATCTCAAAACCGTGGAGCAATTAGAAAGTGGGGCCCGCTCAACCCACTTCTGTGAACAGGCCAGCTATAATTTGAGGACAAAACAGGAAACAAGTCTAACAAAAACATATGGCATTGAGAAGACCGAAACTAAAAGAAATTCACCGAAAATAGAAGAATACGTATGCAAATTAGCCTGCCCGAATTCATAGCATATATAACGCTACTATACTAAACATCCCCCACATTTTAGCACGGCCCTTTCAAATACTATACATTTTTGCATATTCAATAAACATTTTATTTCTGTTAGTAAACGCTTATTTGCGCGTGCGTTGAAAGCGGGTCAAGTCATAGGGCACAAGGGCGCATAGGCGGGATCACCAAGGGAACCAAAAATATGTTACACCGACAAAGAATGCTGAGCTCTGCTTTTCGACACGTACGTGCCCACACCTTCCGTGACGACCTAGTGCTTCAATTGTTGCTAATGTCCTTTGTACATGGAGTCCGCACATGCCATGATACCCCCGCATGGTACCACATATATAACTGCGTAACTTGGTGTACCAATATAATTTCAAACAATACTACCCAAGGTCTCCATGCTGGGCCAAAATTATTTCGACTACGGCAGCGTCATATTTATATTTTGAATCCAGGCACAAATCCTTAATAATCGGGCGGCAACAGACAACATCAACTGGGGTTCGATTTTGTACTTTCAGCAGTCGTACGAACAATAGCATATCGCATAGGCCTTTGCAGCGCAGCGATTTGTAACTGAAGGTTGGTGTGGAATTGTCATGTAAACCGCATCCACATCTTATCGTAACTGTTTAGGCAAACTGAGTAAATGTTCATCAAAACAATTATCTTCGGGCGCCGCATATAGTGACCTTCGCTAAAAAAGCCAGACGAATTATTCGCTAAAAAAGCCAGCACAATTTTGGAGGGTAGCTTCAATACTGGCCCAAATCTGTTATATGGGTTTCAAGACCAGCCCTCTGCGAATATTTGGTCCAAATTTCGATTCTATATCACCGTCCTGTAGTTAGTTATGCTCGAAAATTCCGATTTTTGAAACATGAGGTAGCTATGGCGAAGCCGACTATCTTGCGTCAAACAACTCTAGAATGATGATTTTTTGACCAATTGACATAATTTTTGTAGCAATATGTACAGAATTGAACGTTTTACATGACGAAATTGCAGCGGTGCATTGCTAGTACGCCAGAAATTGAAAATTTCTCTGGCTTTTTTTAGCGAAGGAAACGACACATAATTCGCTAAAAAGCCAAGCCTTATATCAAACGTGCTGTTATTTCTACACTGTATCATTACTATTTTTAGACTTATACGTCTACGTGTGAATAAAAATGTCCCAAGACAATACAGTTTCCTGTAAAACCAAATATTGTTATTATAAAAATGTGCCTAAAAGGTGGGCTGACCACCAATTGCAACTGGGGGTTGATATGTGGTTGGACCCTAATAATTCACTTTCACAACAACAAATTGCAGACCGCTATGGGTATTCCAAGTATTGCCTTCAACAGGGTATTAAGCGACGAACTGAAGACACAGAAAGGGCAAGACGTGGTATCAAAACAACCCTGACGGAGGAACACCGGACCAACCTTGCCTCCATGATCAAAGTCTACGCATACACCGGCTACGGCTTACGTCAGATGGAAATCCCTGACCTCGTGCACGAATACTGCAAGGTTTACGAGATCGAGCCTTGGAACGAAAGTCCTCCACAGCTGAAGTGGGTCGCCAAGTTTCTCACAGAAATGAATCTTACTAAACGGAAGCCGATGCCGCTGTCAACTAGTCGCAAGGAGGGAACGAGCAACCCTTTCACGATCAACCATTTCTATGACATGATTGAAGAAGACATCCAAAGTCTGCTTGACGGTGGCGTTACTAAGGACGCCCTTGCGTCCCATATTTTCAACGCCGATGAATCGTCGTTTCCATCGGATCCGAAGCCGGTTACTGTCGTGGGCGGGTCTGGCGAAGTAACATTTATCGAGCGGGTCGCTGAGGGCCGATCGAATACGACTGTGCTTGCGTGTGTTAGTGCCGCAGGCAACGTTCAGCCGCCGCTGATTGTTTACGGAGGGATCGCTCGAAAGCCGCCTGGATTGGAAAATTATGTCATTGAAGTCGCGGAAAAGGGATGGATGACGGCTGCGATTTTCTTCGACTGATTTGTGCGACACGTCAATATCACATCCATTCCTGAGCTCAGCAGCGCCGAGGAAAGCGATGGTGAAGAACATACAATTGCAACTAATAAGGAGGAATCCGATTACAGACTGACGTCTGCGAGTGCCCAGAATCTCATCCGAACCTTGGCAGAGGACGAACTGGAAGGTGACATTGATGTCGTCGCTTTTACCAAGCCTCGAAAAGCATACATCGGTCGTTACATCATGCGCTTTCGATATGATGAAGACGGTGTGGTGGACCGAGTCGAACTATCTTTCCTTCAGCAGGTCGCAGGGACCAAGGACCTATTCGAATACCCTAAGGTAGCCGACGTGTCAATCGTGGACCTGTGCCAGATTATTGCTGGACCAATTAAAATCACCGAGGCAGTTACTGGGCCAGTCAGCAGCAGCCGGGCAACTTCGAAGTCGATTTACCGTGTTCGTGACGGGGTCAAAGAGCAAGTGTTCCAGCCGTTCGACGCATACTGCAAATATGGCGCGGTGCGGGATTGACTATATGGAGCCGGAACTGACAGAAAAGTAAGTTGCAGGCATACTTATAGCACTTTAATTTGATTAGAGTAGCTACAATAATAGTTTTAAAGTTGGCTTTTTTTAACGAACACCAGGCTTTTTTTAACGATTTGTTCGCTAAAAAAGCCAGATAATTTTGTAATTTTCGGCATATAGACTGCAAGACTTGGCCAAATTCGACGCAGAATACGCGAGAGAATGTTTCAAAGCGAAAACCGTTAGGTACTTACTCAAAGCTACCAAAATTTTTCCAAAAAACATACTTTTGCCTTTTTTAACGAAGGTCACTATACAGTCATACAGAACCCGCCGATGAGGATTCCAGCCGCATACACCAACAATCGGATCCGCCGACCATCCAAATATGCTACGAGGATTCAAATGACAGTCAACAACAAACGGAACTCCCGACAATAGGTGTCGCAAACAGGATCAAGGAGGTATGTACCAGGGTTTTGGTAACTGGCTTCCCAAAACCGGGGGAAGCGGGGCGGGCGGGGAACTTCGCAGCTCAGCTCCCCCGGCTGTCCCGGCCGCTATTTTGTCCCCACTCCCGCAAATTTTGACGCCCACAGGTCGATTTTTAGCCTTAAAATCGGTGGAAAAACGTAAATTTTTACAATTTTCTAAGGTTTTACATCTTTCCTTTCGAATTTTAGACCCAAAAATGTTCGAAAAAAGTTCCTTGCACAGTTGTCCCCATTTTATACCCTCCATCCGGTTTTTTCTCCTCCGCTCTCCCCAAGAAGGGCCCCACTTCGTGCCCCCGTACGCGAGTGTTCTTGGAGAACCCAGCGTAATAAATGTTTCAATATATACATTAATCTTTCCGGATACCTTAATGATCTGTGGACGTGTGCTTTGTCTGGTCTTGTATATTTCAGGCATCAATTTGCCGCCGTTGCCAAACACCTGCATTTTCTGCCTTCAGCACGTTTTTGTGCGATGATCTGTAGACGTGTGCTTTGTCTGGTCTTGTATGTTTCAGGCATCAATTTGCCGCCGGTGCAAATCACCGGCATTTTCTGCCTTCAGCATGTTCTTGTGCTTCAATCAATATATCTGTCTTATGATGGTTGATGGCGGATCAAGGTACACAAAGCAATAATGCAAGAAATCTGAGATAATAATTCCATAGGCAATGCAAATAACGTGCAAAATACTTTCACAAACCGGGAATTGCCCCAGGTGGATGAACCCATACGATCAGGCTGAGGTGAAATCGCAAACGCGAAACCACAACTGCGGCCTTTGGCGGAAAATAATAAAAGTGATAGTGATGAAAGCAAATTGCGAAATATGCAGATGATACAAAAGCCTCAGATGACAAGCTATGACGATCAAATAGCTCAATATGCAAAAACAAATCGAGCGCCTGGAGGCAGAGCGATACTTCAAATAAATCTCAGAGCATCACACAATACAAGTAAAAAATAGCGGGGTTTTCGAAAATATTAGCGGCGCAAGCACTCGCCATTACCTGTGAAGCAATATCTGAGTGAGTTCTGCACTTAGCAGTGGTCAAAATTGAAGATCACTACAAAATGTCCCAATAAATAATAACGTTTTTGATGATACTGCTGTTGGTGCAGGGACTCGACATGGTCCAGGCGGCGGCGATCGCGCGAGTAGAGTATTCAGTAGTAGTCAAAATATGAAATCTAATATGGACCATAAACTTGATGGAAGCACTGGTCATAGTAATAACGCTTCCCAAAATCGATTCATTTTCTACCCGCTTGCATGTAAAATTCGGAATTCGAATTAAAATAATCAGTCTTTTGTACAATTTCGGGAAAGTTATTGCTCAAATCAGGTATCAAACTGGCTTTTGAAAAGTGGGAAGTAGGAGGCCTCGTATTTTTCAGTGCTTCCTTGCAAAAAACGGGTCGCCCCAGTTCGAGTCCACCGGCGACATATTGGCTCCTCTGTAAAATGTCTCCTGGGACAATGTTTGGCTTCCTAGGTAAAAACACAGCCAGATGACGTAAAAGATTTTTTTACAAAAAACCTTTTTGAAGTTAAAGTTTACCTAAAATAACGATGTTTAGGCATGCATCATTATGGCGCAAGCCGCTCACTATCCGACCGGGACACAGGATCAACGGATTCAAAGAAAATCAATCGACGCAAGGGTCGCTGAATAGAAACATACCGCAAATGAATTCAAATATACCTCAAGGCAATTCAAACACGAACAGTCAGTTCTATCTTAACGCTATTTTAAATGTTGCTAGTAATTTAGGTACAAAACAACAACAGATGATGGATATTGTAACGCGGTTCCCCAAAAAATTATGGACAAAGGGTATGCTAGACGGTATCGCGAGGTGATCAAGGATTCCCCAGTAAAATTTTATATTTTTGAATTACTAATCACCGAACAAAATCCAGACATTGTCTTTGTAGCTGAGACCTGGAAACGCAATATTTTCGACACTAAGTTAGAAATTACTGGCTATAAAACTTTCTCTTATCATCGCCCAAATCGACACGGTGGTGGTGTTATGATATATGTGCGTCTGTATATAAATGCCTTTGCAGTTACCCTTCCTACCACAGATTTTGAAATTATTGCTTGCTCATTGCCCATCCGAAATTGCATCGCACTTTTGTGTTGCATATATCGGCCAAACAATGATAACGTTACAAATGAATCTATAAACAGTTTTATAAGTATGTATCGCGGGTGATTTCAATTACCCTCAAATAGACTGGATTAATAATACATGGGCACATAACTCCAGTGAATTTATGGATGCTGTTTTCAATGCAAATCTTTAGCAGCATATCAAATTCCCCACCAGAGCCAATGACATTCGTGATCTCATTTTTACTCGAGAAACCGGTAGTGTTTCCAATTTTACGATAGAAGCGCCACTTACAAACTCGGATCACAGTGTAATTCAATTCTGTTTAGATTGGCACACTAAACAAAAAGTAGCTATAATTCCACTACTCAGCGTTTTGCATTTGGCGGGGCTCCTATAAATGGATGAACTGGTTTAACCAATAGTTATAACAGAAATTCTCAACGCTTTAGTAATAACGATGATGTCAATTCAGTTTGGAATTTATTGAAAACAAATCTATTAAATGCCGCTAACGAAAATATCATAAAAGTTTCGCCACGGAATAGTAGAAAGCCGCGTTGGTTTACCAATGCAGTTTGGAAAGCTCTTCGTCGAAAACATAATGCATATAAACGTTTTAAACGAGTGAACAGCGCAGGTGCGCTAGCAGCATATACCACGGCCGCTAGTTTCTGCGACACATTGTGCAAGTCAGCGATCTGTAACTATGAATGTAAGCTGGCCCAAAATATCATAACTGATACGAAACCATTTTTTGCCTACATAAACAAACGGCGTAAAACTCATAAATCAATAGATTGCTTGCGTAGAACTGATGGTTCTCTCACATCGGACCCTGCTGAGCGTGCTAATCTTTTAAATGACTATTTTTGCTGGGTATTCAATACTAGTGTTGCCAACCATTTCAGTACATCTGCACTTAATATTAATACATGTGAACATCCCGTATTTACCTGTGATGAAATTACTAAACGGTTATGTAGCATTGATACAACAAAATCTAGTGGTCCTGACGAAATACCAAACTACCTACTAAAGTTGATGACAAATACAATTTCGCGCTCTCTGCGAAATTTTTTGAAAATCTTATAACGATGGACGTCAGCCTGACGACTGGCTTCTAGCATATGTAGTACCTATACATAAAGGTGGGCCAACAGAATGTGTTTCTAACTACAGGCCAATTAGCCTCACCTCAAAATGCTGCAAAGTTATGGAAGGCATAACCCGAGATAACATGTTAAGTTTGGCTACGAATAATCTGCTCAGTAATACTCAACACGGCTTTCTCCCAGGTCCCAGTTCATGCTGCTCCCAATTACTTCGGTATCTGGACAATGCTACACCAGCTACAAATAATGGTGATTGTGCTGATGCTTTATATTTCAACTTCACTAAAGCATATGATAAACTACCTCATTCAAAAATTGTTGACAAATTAAGATATTACTACTTTTCTGAACATCATATAAGTTATATAAAAGCGTTCTTGTCAAATCGCACGCAGTCAGTGATAATCAACGGTCAACATTCAAATGTATCAGTTGTAAGCAGCGGGGTCCCACAAGGATCAGTCCTTGGCCCCCAACTGTTTATTATATACATTAATGATCTGGATAATAAGATATGATCATTTATGTACAAATATGCAGACGGCACGAAAATTGTGTAGATCCGCACCACAAGAAGATATCAATATTTTGCAACGTCCCTGTGACACAGCATACAGGTCGGTGACAAATAATGTACCGTTGAATATATCCAAATGCTTATGCTTACACTATGGATACGGAAATCCTCGTAATAAATATCGCTTGGGGATACTGAATTGCAATCTGTAAGTACTATAAAGGATCTTGGAGTAGTTTTTTGAAGTGACATAAAATTTGCTGCACAATGCCAGAAAGACTCTACAGCTGTGAACAGAATGTATGGACTAGTGAAACGAACATTTGTTAATATAAGTCGAGCAACCTCCTTCCATTGTACAAAACATTAATACGCCCCCATTTAGAGTATGCGGTTCAAGTTTGGAACCCATACTTCAAGAAAGATATTCTATTGATCGAAAATGTTCAACGTCGATGTACTAAACTTATTCCGAGTATACGACACCCCAGCTATGAGCAACGACTGCCTGGGCTTACAAACGCTTGCAACGAGACGTTTACGCGCAGACCTAATCCTAATGTATCAGATAACGCACGGACACTCAACATTTACCGTAAATGAGTTTTTCGACCGTCCAAATGCGACCCAAGCACGTGGCCACAACTATAACCTGCAACCGAAAGTTATAGCCCTTTCAACCCCACGACAGCACTTCTTCTCGCACCGTGTTGTCTGAATTTTCACTTCTCACTTCTCCGTCATTCTTCACTTCTCGCACCGAATTTTTTTGCTCTGGGTGCCCAAGAACCGATATATTGATCAATAAATACACATTATTAGCTTCCTCAGTCTCTTTAAAGTTTGAGAAAGGCAATAATGGCATCGCAATACATTAAGTTTAATGTAAAAGTTATTTTCAATATATACATTTTAAATCCACTATACCTTCATTTCTTCCTTCATCTTTTAACTATATGTAAGTTTTGATGATCAGGTTCCGGTTCCGGTTATTCCCTGGTATATACGGGGGCCACTTAGGATTTGCAAGGTCTATGCAAAAATTACCCGTAAATTTTTCGACTGAATATGACGGTCTATATTTAGGAATTTATGGACCTTGCGCACATTTCATGTACGACCCAAATCGAAGAAAGCGACTTGCATCCTATCAAAGCACAATCAGCATGGTTAATGCTGGGAATTGACAGTATAGGTTCGCTGCGCGAAACGCGATCAACAATCAAACATATCTTTCAATGACCATTTTTAGAAGCTTTGCCAACAAAAGATCAAATCGTGCTAATAAAACAGTGCGACTGCTTCGTGTAGTTACTTCAGATCAGCGTTGGGGCTTCATACCAGGGCAAAAAAGTATATTCGGCACCCTACCAAATCAAGAGAACGAACTGGACGAACACCGGAAGTACCTATACTTTAAGGCAATGCTCAAACTGACAACTGCACACACTGCTCATAGATTGAATGAATTTATCAAACCGGTGTGCTTCGCGTATCGCACACCAGCCCACGGGTTAAACGTCTTCTTCCTGATGGCCAGCAGGGTTCCTGATCTGCCGGGCGAAAATCTTATCTATCCGCGTATGCACAAAACTGATGAAATGAATGGTACGCAGTTCCATTAGTTGAATAATTCTCTAATGCCTGGAAACAATTACCGTGTTGACTTTTTCTCGAGCACGTAAATTACAAACAATACTTCGATCGAAAAACCAAAAAGTGTATATTCAAATCCGGGGACCTTGCGCTAATGAAAAATCCGCAAAGGATAACCCCAGACCTTTCAAAATCATGTTTTATCTCGAATTCCTACATATATTTCGAGTAGTTGAGATCCGCTTCCCAAATACAAAGATAGTACGAGTCGGTAGCGTAACGCCAACTTATAGATACTGTTGGCGATCTAGAATGCGGTCACGTAAATGGCATTTTAATAATACTGAACGGTTTAAATCGGAGTGTCTTGATCTTATTGAGCAAGTATAATCATATATTTATCACATAGTACGTATATATAATTAGTATACATAACTATAAATTATATATATATTTTATATATACAATTTAGAGTTTAGTGCCTAGAACTATCTGTTCTCCTCTATCAAAAGTCATAGTAAAGCGGAATAAAAAACCAGCGCTTGCTAAAACCTTAGCTTTGCGAAACGTGACGTGCTCACATATTCCCGATAACTAATTTATATTTATTTAGTCTTAATATTACACGTACATTGTATACAATTTGCTCAAAAATATACAACCGACCAATTTAACCTCGAAGGATGCGAATTTTGGACCACGGATTAGGGATCATCACGATATGATCCCACGATGTTGCGTTCCGGTCACAAAGCACAAAGATCGGTCAAACATCAGTCACGATCTTTAAAAAATATGGCTGTGCCTACTGCCTAAGCACCATATTTGGATTCGATTTGACAAAGGGCCGTTATACTAACATTCTCGAAACTGAAATCGCTGCGGAACGATTTGTCGAAATTGCCACAGCTGGACCGACGTTATACCGCTGTCAGCGGATATCGAATGAGCAGACTTGACAAATCAACCGCGTGAAAAGCTGAATTCAATACCGAAATCGAAGAATTTAACGCGAATTACGAAAACCAGGTAGAGATAATCCATCATAGCTTGAGGTACTCTAAATATATATACAAGTGTTTCAGGCTGTTGTACATCAAATATAGGTCAAGATAAGGCGTCATAAATGACACAGTTGGTAACAAATCAGGAAGAACCGATTGATACAGAAAGTAGTGATAAAGTACAAAGTCCCAGGATAAACGATACAAAGACATCGGGGGAAAAACCCTGACTCATGAACCTACGGATACTGATATAATAAAAGAACAAACGGTTCGAAAAGATTATATAGAAAAACATGTTCGAACCGTGAAAAACCAATGGAAATAAATCTCTAAAAAGAGATAACTCGAATGAAAGTGATAAACAAACAAAACAAAAAGAACCCATCAAACAAATGGAACCGATTCAAAAACGAAAGGGTCAGCAACAATTGGTGCCAAACGATCAACAACCATGAACATCTCGACAATCAGCCACAACAGCACGAACTACCAGCAACTAAAACTGCCGTGGCCACACCACCAATTACGCCTACGGAAAAAGAAACAGAAGCAGTAAAACCAAACGGAATCAGCAAAGCAGAAATCGGTAGGGCGCAGGCATTAAAAAGTAAATCTAGATCGGATACAAGATCGAGTTCCGAGCATAATTCGGAATCCAAATGGGGAAACGTTTCGCAACACGGTCGAACATGCGATACCGTAAGCTCAATCGTACAAAGTGTCATCACGCGGCCCGACAATGCTGTTATTTATTTTTAGTTTAGGCCTAGCGGTAACAGATTGAAGTGGATGGAATTTGAAAACGGCCGGCTGAAAAGTTGGAAAGGGGTGGAATGCGAACCCACAACCTCCATTTTTTGTATCCGAAAGCTGGCTATCTTTAACCAACTAAGCTATCTCTGACCGACTTCACATCAGTTATAAGATTGCTATATTCGACGTCGTTTTGTACTCTACAAAGTGTACCACTGTCATTATTTTTGTATAACCATGTTTTCCTGTAAGATATTTTATTCCATAATCGGATTAGGAATTAACAACACTTAAGCGGGGTGGTGATGTGCGCAGGTATGACTCTGGGTTCAGCAAAGCGGCAATAGAATACGACCTACATGTTAAATAATAATATTTTTTATTTAGGTCTAGCGGAAGGAGCTTTAACACCAACAGATTTGAAAAATGGCAGGCTCACAAGTAGGGTAGCGGTGGGATTCAAACCCACAACCTCTCGCTCGTGAAGCACGCACTCCACCGACTGAGCTATCCCTGCCAGACTCTATAACTATATATTACAAAGCTGTTACATTCGAATACCTTTGTCTTCCAAAGGCCTATCAGTTAAATTACTTTTATATAACCATGTATTGTGTATATATATCTTTATGTCATTTAGCGATTAGCAGCACTTAAGCCGTCAGCCTTCATGCTAAACATATGGGGCGATGGACGAGGACTAGGTATAATTCAGGGTTCGGCACCGTGGCTGTAGAATCAGAGCTTCCCGTACGACTTCCATGTTATATATTTTTCACTTACGCCTAGTAGTAGGAGCTTGAAGACGGATTTGAAAAACGGCCTGCTGAAAAGTCCGATAGGGGTGGGATTCGAACCCACGACCCCTACTTTTGGATGCAGTAACACGCGTTCTACTGACTGCAATATGCGTACCGCAATTCACAACCAGTCACTATGTTGGACAACAATGAGGTTTTAATTTATTTAGATAGTGACGGCTATCGGTATCTAAAGGGAAGGAATTCGTCACCGAAGATTGATGGGAACGAGGTGTGGACAATAGTATGTCGGCGGGACAGTAATGTGTCCGTGTTCTTTTCGAGGTTGTAACCTAGGTCTTGCGATGCGGCGCTGTATTTCTAAATACTCACTATTTAAGTATTCCGACACCAAAGACGCTAGTAAACAGTTTTATTTATAAAACAGTTGGATAAGACACGCAATCCACGGCACAATTTTTAGTGCTACCCTTAGCTTATACCACCGGTATTTTTATCTTTAATTTTGTACTATTCTGTCAAACCCACTATCTTACTGGCTCTTTTAGCATTATGCCTTATTACCCCATAGACTTTCGGTTAACTACTATTCTAATAGATCTAGTTTGAGATTAATACAGGATGCCCCGAACGGAAGTATTTTATAATTCTATTTGATTATTTGAGCCTGAGACCTTATATTTAAGCTGAATAACCCCTTTCATATATGACATCTGAACGGGAATGAGCACAGGGTTACATTATGAACTAGGTGGTGACGAACGAATACCACCCAAGGTGGAACTTTGCCTCTCTCTGTCTTCCGGGACCCGAACGAAATATTCAACAGGTGGTTATGAGGAGAAGGGATCTTAAAAATTGGTCGTCCCATTTGATGTCCCTTACTCGCGCCGGGTTTCTCACGACGTTAATCCCGTTTTCCTTATAGTCGCCCCGGATAATTCTCACTCGGCACACGGCCGATAATGTATATATACATCTATTTTCTAGTAAATTACATATATGCTACTATTTTGAACCCTACGGCTTAATTCTTTAGGCCGTAACCCTACGGCTTAATTCTTTAGGCAATTTTATTGGTAATATATACGTATATCACTAAATTATATACGTAGTAATTTGGGCAGTATTATACCTGTACTCTATATTATTTTGGTCCCTTCTTGATGTAAACCTTCCTTTCACTTTATGCCACAGCAGCTTGGTAATCTTTAAAATGTAACGATCAAGAAAAATCAAAAAATTCACCAGGTATCATAAACAGTCTTAAACCAGGTCCATATTGTTATATTTTTAACTTTCCAAAGGGGTAGGGGTTGGTGGGTACTTTTCTTTATGGCGGCTATCGGTATTAAATGTGACAGGATTCGTCACCGAAGATGTGTGGCCAGTAGTATGCCGGTGGGACGTTTAGTATGGCGCGTTCTTCTTTGCGTTATCAGTATTCTTGCATTATATTTTGCGCTGCAGCTCGCTTCTTGATCAGCTCGACCACTCTTGTTCAAATACAAGAACACCAAACGCGTACTGAACAATGTTCATTATATATAACGATTAAAATATTAGGCACGATGTTGAGTTCATATTACCCGTCGGCTGTGACACAGTATTTAGCTATTTGGCCAATTTCAGTCCCCAGATTTGTACACGAAGCTCTATAGTTTAATAGCGACAGTTCTTGATCACACCTTTAATACGGATTACTTTCACCTGCTCCGCTATTTGACACTAACTCGG
This sequence comes from Trileptium ribeirensis, assembly GCA_030248225.1. Taxonomy (NCBI): domain Eukaryota; kingdom Metazoa; phylum Nematoda; class Enoplea; order Enoplida; family Thoracostomopsidae; genus Trileptium; species Trileptium ribeirensis. The sequence goes on from JASANE010000575.1 coordinate 25,466, forward strand.
CCACTAACACACAGTACGAACGCGCCCCTAGGATCTATTAGCGTTAGGGTTAGGTTAGATACCATTCTACTACGCCTCTTGTGAGGTTTATACGACCGACTCCGAATGGCTGTCGACGTACGTTTATATGAGTACCTGGCTTGGGTCCTTAGATTTATACGTGTACAACCCTTATCTATGGGTTACGGTTCGAGCGACTACCGGTTATATTTAGCTTAATTTATACTTGACTAAAGCTCTTGGGAGTTCATACAACCGACTCAAGAATGACTAGCCCGCTGCAAGGTTAATTAATTATCTCAAAATGAGCCTTAGAATTATGCTACTAAATGCCGATTGTTATTTGCAGCTGCCCCGAATGGCTGCGAACCACTTATCTAAAATTGATTAGTAGCGGTCGACTACAACGCAGTTGAAGTCTCTCAATCTGTACGAACCCCGAATGGCTGCGCGCACAGGAGATAGGTGGCCCCCGAATGGCTGTCCAAGAATAGTTGTTGGGTTCCATCGGTGGCTCGAGCGGTTAATCGAATCCGCACCCCTTATTCATCCGGTCTTCTCAAGACTAATACTACTTGCTGAGCCACCACCGAAAGGCTGGCAAACACAACAAGCAATGCTACTACCACTGATCCCCTAATCTGTTCGCCCTGGTTTTTTACTCGACACAATGGGCCGAAATTTGTGAAATATTACTAGTTTAGAGCAGTTGTTACGTTGCTACTCTTATTAGGCACGTTATTGCCACTTCTTTTACTTTGGAAGATATTATTTCTAAACTATTTAATAACTCTGTTGAAAATACATTATTTGTGGAGCACACTCTTATTGAGTTCGACTCTTTCATCCAGAACCACAATAAATAAGCTCGAATGCAATAATTACAATCGGCCTATACTCCACGTGTTCTTTACGCTGCAAAGTATGAAAAGCCGAGTATAAGATTTTATCTAACGTAACTCTGCGATTTTTACCAAGATCAGGCTATGTAGTTCGCAAACAGCCAAAAAAATTGTACTCCACCAGTCTAAATCAACTTCATAAAATTCCAATAACTCGTTCCGTAATACCTTTTAACAGCCGCACATGGCGTCACTAAAGGTACTAGCTATATAATCTTTGAGCAATTTGAAAACGACTTGATAAAATTAAACTAAACATGGAAGCATAATCCAATATCACCCGATTTATCGAACACAAATCCCAGACTAAACTAAAAAATTATCTTAACTGTAGGTTACCTAGGCTTAGGAAATGTTGTAAAATTTGCAAATTAAGTTAAGTTTAAGTTAAAATTTTAGGAAATAAAATTTAAGAAACAAAAGCCCAAAGGAAGGGACTGGTAAATATAAGATTTTGTGTAAAACCCAAAAATAAAATTTTAATGGGACTTTAGACCCGGGAACCCTTATTAGCCTACCGGAACCTCAACACATATACGCAATTCTTTGCGCCAGACAACATAAAAACGAAAAGAAAACAATACAATGTATATCTGGTGCGCACAAGAAAAGCTGTCGAACTCCGCAAGAACAAATCGAAACTGATTAGGCACGAAGAAATATGCGAAATCATTTGTGTAGCTATAACATTAACCAACAAATTTATATATGTACACTACATAGCTTGCCTTGCCATAAAAACTTGCAATCATTAAAAATTGTAAATTTTTGTCCGCGTCTGCGCGTCTATCGTGATCGTTACCATACATACTCAAGGTCTGAAAGGGTCTCAAGGACGTTGACGGTTAGAAGAGTAGTTGGTGGTTCGGCGCTCGTAGAGGCTTAGTTGGCCGCTGTGGGCGAGAGGGAGACGTGAGCAGGGAGCTGGTCAGCCGACTTGTGAGAAAGCTACTCTATGAGCATGTATTGCCTAACATCAAGTTACGACAAAATTCGTGAAATAGCGGTGGCGAGCAGCGTTTGTACCTGCGTGCTATATGTCGCAAATCGTAACAGCGTTCGAAAGAAAAAATTTGCTAAACAATGATACTAAGCTTTTGTGGAATTCGTGAAATAGCGGTGGCGAGCAGCGTTTGTACCTGCGTGCTATATGTCGCAAATCGTAACAGCGTTCGAAAGAAAAAATTTGCTAAACAATGATACTAAGCTTTTGTGTAGTTTAAGATCATGAACAAAAATATAACCCAGATGCAAGCTTCTGAACTGGTTCTGTGTGTTGGGTGCAGCCGCTTCACATGATATCTGTATGATAATTTCCATGCATATATGTGAAGAATAGCGTGATTGCCGTGCCACGAGTGGTGCGACCTTCCATCAGCAGCGTGGCGTATATCCCACCCCTTGCAAGTGCGCCGAAGCCCGCACTTTCCCTCCATGCAGCTGGCGCCTCGATGCACCGGCTAACCACACCCCAGATACCCGGCTATAACCGGCCGTGACGTCTGACCTCGAGGATGTCTGATTGGTAAGCTTAGAAAGAAATGATGCTGCATCATGCTACTAACGATAAAGTAATAACAGATAGGTCAATTCAGCCGGACTTAACCAACATGGCCTGGTCAAGAAATAATTGTCCGTTACGTGGAATAGTTTACTATCAAAATACTGTATACTTATAAAACCGTATCCGTCAGATACTTCTCTGATCTATTAAATCCCATGTGAAAAACAATTCGGCTCACTTAAAACTTAGATCAAGAAGACCATTCACATTGCATATTTACATGTCTCATGAGTTGTCCGAGGTTTGCATGTGGCGACTTTCCTCGATTGTCATATTTTAGTTATTTTGTAGCTCATTAACCGCGCTGCTGACGTGGGTTGACCATGGATTGTGGAGTGGACTTTAAGGTGTATCTAGGACACTTTAATGTTCGTACAGGAAATATGGGCAAACCCGTTTCAGTTCTCTTTAATGCGTGCAATTTTTACCAATCCTGTGGAAAATTTTACATATTCAAATAGTTGCTGTTTGCGGAATCAATCTCAAAATCAAAGCTAACAGGTCTAACGGGTATCGTAACTGAGTCTAGTTAAAATATATTTTGTTACAAACTGAATTATGTTACGCAATCTCAAAGGCATACTAAATTTTAATAAAAGCTTACTGTTCGTAACCGTGAATTGTAAGTTATTAATAACACCTCAGGTATCTAACGTCCGACTGCCACACATCGTGTAAATGGCTTAAACTATACACAGTGTTTGCTCCAACTAAATACTTTCGCGTTTGTTCATACGAACACGGCCGGGTTTATAACACGGAGACCATACATTTAAACACAGTCTAGTTAATATATTTTTGTTTCTGGCTGACCAATTATTTCGTAGCCCCAAAGAAGCTAAATTTGAATACAAGCGTGCTCTCCGTAATTAGTTAGTAGTTCAGTTATCGAACGTTCTCCGACTTTAACTTCTGATGGCTTATACTATATTATGAAGGCGACGTGTTGCTTCATAATAACCACTCCAAGAGTGCGTTCGCATTCATGCACACCAATGCAGTGGGGTGTATAAGATCAAGACCAAGCTTAGCGTTACTATTTTTAAATATTGATAAACGCTGAGTGAAGTTTTAAAAAATATATAATTTTTTGTTTTGATGAACGCGACAAGTTCAACCGCTCGGAACAAATATTTGTAAAACCAATAATAGCTATACCGTACTAACCGATGTTATTTCAGTAACATTATTTATATATTGCACGAACCTACAGACTGCAACAATTTGCGAGCTGGAAACGCGTAACTGTACTAGCTATCTGATTTCGTCGATATAGCAAATTTTTGGTGAAAAGATAAATTGTGTTTTGTCAACATGGGAAGTAAGTTCTATTTATTTCTTTGAAAGCTTTTTGATTAACCAGTGTATATTGGGCTATTAAGGATAGTTAACTACGGCTGCACATCTTATTTTACGATCTCGCCAAAATTTCAGACTTAATATGGCTTTAGGACGTGGGGTTGAACTTAATTTGAACTAGGTACAGTATTTTTGTAAAACAACTGTAAACTAAGCAGCCTTGACATTGCTGTGCTTTTAAAATAATTTAGTTTTGTGTCGTTACAATATTTGTTTAATTATATTGTCGAACAGAGTTGAAATAAATTGCGCAACGAATAGGCTTAGCTTTTTAACATTTTCATGCAGTAATCATTTAATGCCAACAAGAAATGGCATAGAAACATACAATAGTCTTATTCATTGAACAACAATAATGAATGTCTTTGTAAGAGTGATTTTTGAACGAGTTACTCAATACATAGTACCTAACTAATAAAACTTCAACATTTGTTATTCATGCAAATGGTCATTTACCTATGTGTTTTTATGGTGTTAGAATCTGTGAGCTTTTTAAGTCGCTGATGACATCGAATATTTTTCTATATTGAACCCGAATGGTGTGACACCAACGTTGGTGATGTATTATTTAAACTATACTGAAAATTTCAACTAGATTAATCGGTACACTGTGAAGTTTCATAGATAAAAATTAGACTTCGGTTGACTTTTACCTTGAAACGCTTTCGCGATTAATATCCTCCTATTTGTAACACATATATATATCACTTATTATGGAAGTGGTAATAATGCTGTATTTACATATGATCATAAACAGTGAAATTTTTTTATCAAATGGCTTTACTACAGCTGGATCGGTATCGGGTTCTGTTCGGATTCCCCAGGAACTTTGCTGGCATCTTTCTAGTGTGGAGCTTGGAGATGGGGCCTTATATAGTCCGCCCATAGTTCTTGGCGATGTTGCCCCCGGTTCGTGCTCCTATCCCCAATAAATTTTCATTGCTTCGGTTCATTGTCTCCCACAAAATTTTGCGAAATTGAACCAGTTGACCCGTTTTCGTGCGTCCTCCTGTTGGGCCCGCCCCGGTTTGTGCTCCTTCCCATAAATTTTGATCCTACTGAGATGTCAGCCTTGGCGGCAGTATCGGAAAGCGGGTTATTAAGTATCATTCTGAGACAAACGGAAACTTGGCGGAAGCTAAAATAATGTATTCAGAGCATAGTATAACGTAGTTGAGATTGTGTGTTGCAGGAGTTAAATCTTTTAAATTCCGTCTATGTGTGTGATCGGCCATAACTCGTGAACGACTTAACCGATTTTCATGATCTTAAGCTCATTCGAATATACGATTTACTGTGTACATTTGATGTAGATTCACGAACGTTTTTGATTTGAGCTATGGTTCCAGGGTCAGACCTCAAAATGAGCGTTTTCACCCATTTTACCTCATTTAGTACCCTTCACGGAAGCAAGGATATTTTATATTAATTTTAGAATTTTTCTCTGGTTGGTTTTATTTCGTCGTAAAATAATAAACGCCAATGCTTGTTTTTGTTATTTGATGTAAGCTCCGGTTTTGGAGTTATCTGAGGATTGAGGTACGGGGGTATGACACCCCATAGAACGTATTGAAACGTAGTGTGCTGCAGGCGTGAAATCTTTTAAAACGATTGTGTGTTGCAGGGGTAAAATCTTTTAAATTCCGTCCGCGTGTGTGTGATCGGCCATAACTCGGGAACGACTTACCAATTTTAATGATCTTAGGCTCATTCGAACCGGCATACTCAATTTACCGTGTATATACATCCCCAAGCGTGTTTGATTTGGGGTCTGGTTCCGGAGTCGGGGGTCTAACCCCATTTTAGTACCCTTCACGGAAGAAAGATTATTTTTATCTTAACATTCGGATTTTTCTTTCTGGATGGTTTTATTTCATAGTAAAATGATAGATGCCAATGACTCTTTTTTGTTCTAAGATTAATGCTTCGGTTCTGGATTTATGGGGTTTGAGGTACGGGTGGTATGGCGCCTCAATGGTTCATCGACCCAAAATTCGAAAATTTCAATTTGTTCTGACGTCCTGGGCGGCTGCAAAGTTTCAATTGGGGGTTTTGGGGCACCATGTTAAATTTATTCCGCCTTGAAACCATCTACCGCCACAAGTTGACGATCCTCGCACATCTATAGCTTAATCTTAGTATATAAGTATGTGGAGAGTGACATGGCATACTTATTTATCTGCAATTTGTAACAGTTTTGTAAATTCGTAGTTTGTTTGGTAATTGTGCAATTGTTTCATAAGTAATTTTAGTGAAATTCCTTGAAGTGATCAAACCATTCTGCGGAATAATTCCAGAAGTGTCCAAGCCCGAACGCAAGGTATTTGTTTCTTTTATGTACATAAGCTACAAATGAAATGTAGAGGTTATTAACATGTGAGTAAACTGCAAACCCTTGAGCGCTAACATTTACATGCCTTTGTTTTGTGACTATATAAGGTTTAAGCAGACAGATATAGAAACAAAATACGTTTTTCGTGAAATGGATTATTCACAATTGGCGCCTAATGTATTCGCACAGGTATTACATTTACATAGGTAGCAGGGAATAACTGGAACCGTAACCTGGTCTTCGAAACTTATATATGTAGTAAAACAGACGAAGGGAGAAATGAAGGTATAGTGGATTTAAAGTGTATTGAAAATAACTTTTGCGATAAACTTAATGTATTCGATAGCATTATTGCTTTTCCGAAACTTGAAAGAGACGGAGGAGGCTAGTAATGTTTATTTATCGATTAATGTATGGGTTTTTGGACACTCGGGGCAAAAATGCCTTCCACTAGACACACTTGCTTATACTGCGTCAAATTGAGTGTGCCTGCAACGCGTGGAGCGTAGAATAAGCAGTCGCTCTTTCTCCAGTCGCCTCCCTTTACTACACATACGTTTGTTACATGTTGTTCTATAGGAAACTTGAAATTATGGGCTGATATTGTTCTAAGAGAAAATCATAGAGAGTAATTTTCTGATTACTCAGAGACACTGTTTAGGCTAGCGTTGGGCAACCAGTGCCCACCAGTTAGATGATAATGATGACAACTTTCTAATCAGAATGCTATAAATGAGACAAACTGATACTGCTCGTACAGTTTCAATAATACAGTTCGTTGCCAAGAACTCGGTTTCTGGATGCGTTGCAGATAACGTTGCTTGCTCCAATGTAAACTAATTTACAAAGTTTACAAGCGTACTGGCTGGTGCTTGACGCAATTTATGTTACCCAAGCTTTCGCTAAGCTTCTACGTAATGCATACTCTGTTACCGAGCTGGACCGGTTTAATTCGAGCATAAACCGCGATTTCTGAATGAGTATAATATATAGGTGCTATAAACATCGACCTGGCTTTGTTTTGTTCACAAACGCCAGCAGGTTAAGATGAAAAATTCCTACTGAAATTATGTGCCCTTCTTAAGTTTCACACAGCAAATTGCTGAGCTGATCTTTTCTTTTGCTTGGTTGTATTGGAACTTGATCATTGTATAGATATATAACTGAGTATGGCTTAGGTAGAAGCACTTAGCGTATGCTTGGCTAACCTAAATTGTGTTAAGCGCCAGCCAGTGCGCTTGTAAACTTTGTAAATAAGGCTAAATTGAAGTAAAGTAACGTTATGTGCAACGCAGCCAGAAACTGCTTTCTGGGCAATGAATTGTAGTTATTGAAACTGTGCGAGCATCACAGTTTGCCTCATTTATAGCATTCTGATTAGAAAGTTATCATCATTATCGTCTAACTAACCGGCACTGTTTGTCCAACGGTAGCCTAAACAGTGTCTCTTGCCACTGATGAGAAAATTACTTTTTATCTATTAATTTCTCTTAGAATCATATAAACCAGTAATTTCAAGTGTCCTACCGAAGAACATGTAACAAACGTATGAGTAGTAAAGGGAGGCGACTGAGGACAGAGTGAAAGTGTTTATTCTACGCTCCATGCGCTGTAAGCACATTCAATTTGACGCAGTATAAGCAAGGGTGTATAGTGGAAAGCATTTTTTGCTCTGGGTGTACAAAAACCGACATATTGATCGATAAACATTATTAGCTTCCTCAGTCTCTTTAAAGTTTCAAAAACGCAACAATGCCATCGCAATACATTAAATTTAATGTAAAAGTTATTTTTAATGCATTTTAAATCCACTATACCTTCATTTCTTCCTTCATCTGTTTTACTATAGGTATATAAATTTCGGTTCCGGTTATTCCCTGCTATTCTCCTATCCTCATGTATGAATATTAGTGTCTTATTCTCGAAATAACTTTCGTCTTCTGCCGGCGAGAAATCATTCATGTGATTATTCAATTTACCGGATAGCGTAGCGTTAGAGGACACACTTGGTTATTCATCTTTGTCACGTATTCAGTCTAAATTTAAGTCGTACCCTTGTCTACCCGGCCGTCTGCTCGCG